>PVHY01000985.1:0-181351 GCA_004024945.1 Uropsilus gracilis | reverse complement strand
GAGGAAGGGGGATACAGAGGGGGGATATGGAGGGAGGAGGAGGGATCAATTAATTCACAATTGTGACAAATCAATAAAATGAATTAAAAAAATTAATTAATTAATTAAAAAAATAAAATAAAATGCCATCTTTGTCATAAACTAAAGTTTTGTAGATATTTGTCTATTCCTGGATCCTGTATTACTAAACTATTTTTTCAGTTTTTACACCAAAACCATGCTGTTTAAATAATTAAATGTTAAGTTATTTTGACATTGAGTAGGACAAGCACTTCCCCTTTTACTTCCTAAAATATTTTTTAATTATTCTAATATACAGTGAGATTTTTATATGGAATGCATTAAATTTGTAGGCTAGTTAGGGGAGAATAATCCTTTTGCAATGCCGAGTTACTGCACCTAGCAAGTATGCCTCTCCTTTTGTTCAGGGCATTTTATTATTCTGCAGTGTTATCAATATTATTTTCTAGTTCATTTTCATTATCAGTTTTGCCCATTTCTTATTAGGTTTATCACATCAGTATTCTTGATATCTTGAGGAGTTTGTTCCTACTGAGTTTGTGATTTGGATCTTTTATCCTTCTCACTTTCCAATTGCTTATTGAAGGTAGATAGAAAAAAAAATAATTTGTGTCGGTTGATTTTTTATCTTGTCACCTTACTGACCTCTCTTGTTGGTTCAGTTGATTTGCTTGCACTTCTCAGCAAGAAGGTCATATAAAATATTGCTCTTGAGGCAATTTAATGCATTTGACCTTGGATTCTTTTACCTGATATTAATATTGTCACCTTTGCCCTTTTTGGCAGTCTTCTCTTGGGAAGTGTTTTCCCATTCATTTATTTTCAGCTACCATGTGTATGCATGAGGTGCATGTGAATTATTTGATTTAGATAAGAGTTTTTAAACAGGATTTCAAAAATATATATCTTAGAATATCTAAGAATATTCAATAAATATTTGTCGAGGGACTTGACATTGAACAAAACCAACCTCTCTCCCTGCCTTCATGATGTTTACATTCCAGCATTTAACCTACTCACACACTCACTGGGGTCTTATGTTTGTGTTTTTTCCTATCAGTTTGTTCTATGCTTTCTCTTTCCATATGCTTTATTTATTTCCCCCACATTTGCCTTTTATCACATTGAGATATTTTCTTCTCTGTATTGATGGTCTTATTTCTAGTTTTCTAGTGGTTGCCATTAAATATGGACAAGGAATATTTCTATCAAATTAGTATTTAGTATCTCTAATGTCTCCCTAACAGTATGAGACCCTTAGCAGACTACTAGCATGTCCTTCCCATATCACGGCTATTCAAAATTTCGGTTTCCACAGCTATTCAGAATTTCAGTTTCAGGCTATTGTGGATATTCTTATTCAGATTATAACTTTTAGTGTGACTCTGCTCAACATTATTTTCCATATTCTATCTCCGAACACTTTGTATCCTTTTTGGGGGGAGTGGGGGAGGGAGGATTTTAATATTCCCTGAGGGAATCTTTGAAAGAAATTCTATGAATGAAAAACTTTCTGAGTCATTACATATCCTAAAGCTCTCTATTTTGTTTTCACACTGGAAAACTAGTTTGAATGAACATAAAATTCTAGGTTCAAAATTATTTTCCTTCAAAACTGTAGAGATTTTTCTTCCTTATCTTCTAGCAGCTGAGCAGCTAGCAAGAAGTCTGAAACAGTATGATTTTTATTCCTTTGCAGGTGCATATTACAAAAATTCAAGTCAACGTAGCTTCAGCAAAGCAGTCAACTCATACCTGGGGAGTCCAGAGGTAGAGCTGATCTCAAGCATGTTTGAATGCAAACAGTGCCATCAGGGTTCTTTTGTGTCTGTGGAACCATTTGTTTATGTTTCTTTCTATACATTGGGCTCATTCTGTACTATTGTGGCAAATTTGCTCTATGTGGGAAAGTTCTGCGTACATGTGCTAATACCCCTGTAGCCACAGAACCCCAAAAAAAGAAAGAATACAACTTCTCTGTTAATACATAGGGAAAATTCTGAAAAGAACTTCGAGTGAGCCCTTCCAGGTTCCCTGATCACTGACTGGTCAGGTCTGGATCTCAGTTTTTCTCTGTGACCTGGGTTGCACTGGAGGTGGTTCTGTAATTCATAATTCCATCTGAATGACAGAAGGCTCTTTTGCTTTAAAAGAAGAGACAGGAGGGTTGGGGAGAGAATTAGAGGGGAGGAGAAGGGAAATGAAAGAGAAGAGGAGATTCTCTTACTGGAAGAACAGAGAAAGGAAAGGGAACAAGAAGAGAGAATTCTGCCTACTATTGTCCAATAAAGTAGATTTCTATCTGGAAACTTTTAGAATTTCTTTTATTGTTCAGATCTGCTCATTTACTAGGATTTTCTGGTGTGGATCTTTTTGCACTCATATCCCAGGCTTTCAGTGAAAATAGATAACCCTTGTCTCTCATTTTGAAAATATTTTCCTCCTTCTTTTGTCTTTGTGCTTTGGAATTCTTTCAACTAGTGGTTATGATCTTCCCAGGTTGATCCTTTCTGTCTTTTAGTTTTCCCCTGTATTTATCATCTGTGTGCTCCATGTATTTTTGCTATAGATTCTAACCAATTTCCTGAGCTGTCTTTTCCAGATAACTAATTTGGCCTATTCTATTGCTAAGGTGTTTTTAGTTCTTTTCAATTTCATGTTGTTAACTTTCTAGAATTATTTCTTGCTCTCAGGTTTCATTTTTCAGAGCAGCCTGTTTTTGTTTACACTTTTTTAATAAGTGTATTTCTCTCAGTTTTCTTTTTAAATTTTTTTTTATTTCCTGAACCATTTTTTTTCCTCTGAGTTCATCAGTTCT
Organism: Uropsilus gracilis; assembly: GCA_004024945.1. Classification (NCBI taxonomy): domain Eukaryota; kingdom Metazoa; phylum Chordata; class Mammalia; order Eulipotyphla; family Talpidae; genus Uropsilus; species Uropsilus gracilis. The sequence goes on along the minus strand of PVHY01000985.1, from coordinate 178,512 downwards.
TCTTGTTAATCATGGCACTTCTCATATATATTATTGGTTTTCTTCAATTATTTAATCTTTGTTTCTTGTCCTTTCACACTATCATCTGTGTGAGTATATGTCTAGTATTTTTTCTATAATTCTGTTGATTGATTTTTCCACATGTCTTCTCCCCATCTTTGTGAGAGAGACATGGAAATAGGAAAGAGTGGGTATAGGGTATGCAGACAAGCTGGGGTTCCCTCCTCAACTACCAAAGTGGGACTCAGCAATGGAGAAAGAACTGGAGTAATTTCCCTCAGGAAAGGTCTTTCTACCCCCTGCAAAGGGATCTACTTTAAAGTCACCTTGGTTATTTCACTCCCAGGCCCTTTAATCATCAAAGAACCTCTCCCCCATAGGCATTTTTTTTTCCTTTTTGGTCAAACATATAGTTTTTCAAGAATTATCTAAGAGTTGCAACTCTCCCTTTGACCTGAAGCAATTCTCAACTAAATTCTAGCAGTTGCCCCAAGACACTCCCTGCTCTTTGTTTTTGCTGAAACTGAGCTCAGTGCAGCTCTCATTCTGATATTTTAGTTGTTTTCACCTGCGTGGGCTTTGGACTAGATTTCTTGTTTCTTTCTAATCCTATCCTTTTGAATAAATCCTCTCAATTTCTAGTATTAATTACCTTTTACTGCAAAGATGGAAGTTTTTTTTCACATAGTGATTTCTATTATTTTTTAAAATAATTTATTTATATATATATTTAATATCTTTGGATTCCCCGGGGTTCACCCACCACTTCCCCTCCCTGACCACTCCCACCCCCCCCACCCCCACCCCCCAGTTGTGTACTTTAGTTTGGTTGTTAGCTTGTTTTGACTTTTCCTCCTGGCTTTTTGCAAAGACGGAATTTAGAGGAAAAAAGTAGCCGCCTATGTTCTGATTCATATGTGCTTCACAGTACTCATTACACAATTCATTACACAATTCTAGATGAACTCTCCAAGTAGCACTAAAAAGGGATCCGTTTGCTAGAAGTTACTTACATACAAGGAAGATATGAACCACCCTTTAAAACTGCTTTTAAACTGGGCATGGTGGTACGTGCTTGTAAATGGCAACCCAGGAAGCCATGGCTGGGACTGGGGATCGCAGTTCGAGTCCCGCCCGGGGCAACATAGCAAGACCTAGTTCCAAAAATAGCTGGTGTGGTGACACGCGCCTGTAATCCCAGCTACCTGGGAAGCAGAAGCTTGGGATTGCTTGAGTCTGTGGTATCCTGGGCAACGTAAGCCTGCAGTTCCACGGGCAAAAATCTAGTTCTCAAAAAAAAAATTGTTTTTAATACATATCAGATAGTGTGTTAGTCACTTTTATTATAAACTGCTTTTCATTTTTAAAAAATTCTATGAGCAAGAGAAGAAAGCTGAGACAGGAGAAGTGAAGCCAGTGACAGAAAGGAATTGCATAACTTGCTCAAATTGCACAACTTTGTGACTAGGCAGTAAAATGACAAATCTAAAGCCCAGGTCTCTTCAATCCCAAAAATAATAAATGCTATATATAGATATATTACATATATATACATCTATATATAGCAAATGATCAAGTTGTTTTATCTAATGTAACTCCGCCATCTTGAGTGTTGATTGAATTAAGTGAGCCAACAGATAGCTGTTACACTGTGATTTAATGTTTTGCAATAGAGTTTGATAGAGTCCACAAAAGAAAACATTACAAATCTCAATTATTCCATGTGTAGAAGAGTTGAGACTTGCAGAATGTTGGGAATTGGAAGCAAATTAAGATCATCTCCTCCTTAGATTTTGCATCTTTAAATGCCTGCTATCCACTTGACTTGAGATACTTTTTAGTACATCATCTGATGGAGGCTAAGAGTAGCAAATTCAGGATGGAAGCTTAACAAGACCCAAAACTGGAGGTGGGAATAGAAATAACATAATTTTAAAACCAGCTACAGAAATGAAAATCCTTAAATGCAAACTGCTATAGTATCAGACTGCTACAGAAAGTATCTGGAGGCATAGACCAGAGATAGAAATATGGAGATGAGAGCCATTGCAGAGCATCCAAGCACCCCCACCCCCCACCCCTTACAAACCATCCTCTTCACACATTAGAGGTAATTAATGTAACAACAACAGATACAGTTCCACAGAGGAATGAACCCCTGCCCAAAAGCAGAATACTGTATCTGTACAATCTCCGCACTGGTTAGAAGCATCTCCCCTGTCTGCCTGTGACTATGCAGGTGCTACTCTTTCTCTCCTTTTTCCAATAGACCTGGCCTTTCATACTGTAACTTCACTTACCTGTATCTGTACAAGCATCATCTTCTCCTTTCCTTTTTGTAATATAATAAACCTGCCCTTTGGGATAGAACCAAATGTCTCTGCCTTGTGGGGATACTGCTGCATGCTACTAAAAGGGGAACTCTGGTGAAATTTCTTACAAAGGTAACCCAGGGACGCTGTCACTGAACCCTGTCAAAACAATAACATCCTCCACACCACCTTTTCCATTACCGGTTCCTTCAAGCTCCACCAGGAAGTCACCTATGCAGATCAGAACTACTGTAAATACACTGAGACCTCCTCCTCCAACACATCTTTTCTAACTCAAAACTGTTTCCTTTCTTAACACAACTTGTAATTATTTTGTTTACTTATTTAGGTTGCTGTATGTTTTCTTTTTGTCTGTCTTCACACTAAATTGCAGGTTCCAAGACAGAAACGTACATTTCTTATATCAACCCCTACTTGTTAAACTATTATCTAAACCATACTTGTTATTAAGAAGTACAGTGAAAATTTCAAGTCAACAGGCAGAGGAGTGGTTATGGTTAGGAAAGGAAGGTGTGGGAGCAAAGAATATGGAAAAGTTATACCATCATTTCATAATCAAGAGTTTAATGCTGTACCAGCAGTACCCATTTCCACACCTCCCAACATTTTTTTCCAAGAAGCATTTTTCCCACTCTGCTGCTAAAACCACATTCAAAGATGATAAATATAAAAGTGTCCTGACTGGACGATTCGATCAAATGAATCTTCTGGTCAATCTCCTGGTCAATCTCAGTAGCCTATTTGGAGAATTTGGTATTGGGACCATGGAACTCTTTTTTCCTAAATTTTAAAAAATGTTTGTATCCAGGTAATATCAGTTCACATGGGATACTTAATAGATCAGGGAAGAGGGAGGTGAGTTTGGTAACTGTGTGAGTTAAAAAAAAACAATCTGCGGAGAGAAGTGAATGAAGCGGCAGAGGGGAGCCGAGATCAGAGACTCCTCAGAAGAGCTGACAAGGTTCCTGGTGACTTTTTGCTTCCTAGATTCAGCCTCCTGGATGATAAATGCTCCTTTCTGACTGAGTCAGTCTAGGGATCAAATGATCCCTAGAGAAGGCAAGTGTCTGGGGGGGGAGGGGAGTGTGGACCTCATATGTAGATGATCAAGTTCTTTTTCACAGTTCTGTCTCTTGCACAGCAATGTAAACTATAGGGCATGGTTTGTGAAACATGGCAAAGATCCTTTGATCTCCTTCAAACTCTTTCCCCACCTAAAACTGCAGTATTATAGACTAATTCTTAGGCTTAAACCGTGCCACCTGAAAAACTGCAGTATGCCCACGACAAAACAGGCTCCTGACAAGCAGACTGGCCATATTCCTATTTGAGTGTTCAAATAGGACCTTCAAGGGAGATCTATACAGGAGTGGAACTTGAACATGCTCCTGCTGGAATTAATCAAGTGGGAAGACATGGGCAGAAGGGTAGGCAAGGGCACCACACTCAGCTGTCTTCAACTTCACCATTTTGTGTGGGATTAGTTCCAATCATAGGTGAGCTGTAAAGATGACAGCTACGAAGAATTGAAAACTCCTGAACTAGATGACAGACTCTACACCCATCTTTGCAGTTTCCATTTACTTTTACAAGCATTAATGCCACCTGGCCCAATTCATTTAAATGAAGAGGAGCAGAAAGGTTTACATGTTCTAGGGAACTGAAGGGAACAGAGGAGAAAAAAAGAGAGAGAACATTGCCAGGCAAAAAGACAGAATCATCTGAATCTCTCCCTTCTGCTTTTTCTTTTTCCCACCCTTGCTTTATTTCATAAGTTTTATTGCCATCCTGACATTACCTAAATTATGATTTGAAATTCATTCAAGCAGACTAACTCATGGTTGTATTTGTAAAATTTGAAATAACAAATTTAATTTCTTCAAAAAAAATGCAGTGTTATAAATACAACTAAGGGACTATTCATGTGCACTCAGTGACTGGAACAAGCAGATGCATGGTTTTAATATCCATTTTCATAAGCCTATAGGCTAGCCTCTCAACAGTACCCAACAGGATTCCATGCAGTCTTTTCAAAGTGGTTCTCTAATGAGATGCCATCATGTGTGCAAACAGCCTTGTGACAAGGGGAAGGTGTTCCATTTGCAGAAAAGAAGATTGAGGTCTGAGGGAGATGAGTGTTCCCAACTGCACAACAAATCCATAGTAGGGCTCAAAGCTCTGAACTCCCTGTCTCTATTCCCCTGAGACAGGTTCCTATTTGAAATGAAACTCCCTCAAGTAATTAATTACCAAATTCTAACATGGCCAAGGGGTAGAGTGGAGGTAAAAATTCTGCCAAAGGAGACAGATTGAAAGAATATGTTATGCAACACTCAAGGACATACTCAAGTTGAAATTTTTTTACATATCTCTTGGGCAAAGGTTTTAAGAGATATCATGGTAACCCCGGGAAGAGTCTTCTCCTTAATAGAAATGATTGGAACACTATTCCACATGGATATAGGGCCTAAGGAATATTTCTGCATGCTATTCTTGGTATAACACAGGATATGAATCTAATTGGAACTGTTTTGATCCACATCTAATTTTCCAACGAATAAGCCCATTGCTTAATTGGTCCCTTGAGTTACTAAATGGTTGCTATTTTGATGACCGAGTTTTCCTCTCTGTAACAACTCTTTACTTCATTCAGTTCAACATATGTTTATTGGGCAAGAAACAATGATGAATATTGGGCAAGGCAAGAAAGAAAAGAGAAGCTGGGGAAGAAAGAGAAGTAATACGCAGTCTGTTGCCTCCAAGAACATAAATCCCATTTGTATAAATGACCAACCTAATTTGCTATAAGGCAAAGAGAATTAGATGCTATAAAAGAGTCAAAGATGTCAGAATGCAGAGGAAAAAACAATGAATGTGACAACAAAATGACAAGGGGCAGAGAGAGGATAATTACAAAGCTGCAGGAGGCAGGACTGAGGTGGGTCATGAAGGATGAATAAGATATCAGTACGTGAAGATGAAAAGAGTATTCTAGGCAGAGGGAACAGAACAGCAAGCCACATGTGGAAGCACAGCAACAAAGAGTGGCTGAGTCAGAAGTATGACTTCAGGGCTGGCTATAAAGGACTTTGAATTCACTTCTGCAGCCATCAAACATTTTTTAGCATGGAGTTGAGAGCTCCCCTGCCAGCCTGAAACAACTGGTTTTCTTCTAAGAGAGCAATAAACTGTCTTATTGAAATCACTGTATTTAGGGACCTCAGCTTAGTCTTATCTTAACCAATAAAAGTGCACTCATTTTACAAATGAGGAACCTGAAGCTTAGAGAAGACAACTCCTTAATCAGTATTTTATTACCAAGCTGTGGAAGAACCAGGATCAGAGAAGAGAATTCAAACTAGGATACTCCTCTGCTTGTGGTGATGCAGTGGTAGCATCCGTGATCATCATGAGGAGAAAAGGAGAAAGAAAATAATAATAGTGAAGTGATGATGGTGGTGGTAATATGATGAAGATGGAGATTCTTTGTTTTTATAAATTGGTTTTGAGAGGTTTTATTTTGTATCTTGTATTCTTTACTTCTTCCTATTTTTTTAATGTAAAGTCACAGTACAGATCCATCTAACCACTTTAATCAATTATCTACGAATGATAAGGTCCCTGAAACTTAATTAGTAAAGTTGTTTCCCAGACTAATAATATCTTACAGCATCATCTAAAAGTCACCTCAGAAAGACAGAACAATTCATTAAAAATCGCTAATGTCTGCAGGGTTTAAAGATGCATAGTGTTCATTTGGAGAATGAGAACTCAACACACACTGGCTCTTGCTGTCCGGGTTTGTCACGCTCTATGTACGTGGGATGACTCGCGTTGCTAAAATCCAGGTTTAATTAACATGCGTATTCTGTGGTGGTACTTCCATTCTAACAAATTAAATGTTTAAACAGCCAGTGCAAACATTTAGATCTGAGTCAAAATTGTTTGCACTCTGCCAGTTTAGGCATTTAATTTATTATAATCCTTTCCATAATGCATGCCTTGAAAGTCATCTTTTTTGCACTGAAAATTATCGTTAGCATTTCAACCGACAACATTGTATCTGAGACTATCAGAATGTGATGAGAGAACTAATTTGAACTGCAGACAAGGGCAATAAATGAGATAATAAATGAAGCTTCATCTGTCCTGACTTCCTAACTAACCAGGTGCTGGCAATGGCAGGGCCGCAGATCTGACTTTGGCCCTGTAAGTCTGTTCCTGTAGAAAGATGTGACAACTAGAGGAGACATGGATCTTGCGAAGTTCTCAAACATTTTCTCTTAAGAGCCTTTCTCCAGATACTGACCTCTTCCTCACTGCAGACCTTTTCTGAGAATACAGAACTTTACTAGTTTTCAACAATCTCTCCTTTCCCAGAGCTAAAGAAAATGAAAATCTAACAAAAAGAAAAAACAACAGCAAAGCACCATTGAAGCGCTACTGATCCTGCTGATCAAGATCTCAGGCAAGCAGCCAGTCAGATAGCCCCAACCTCCTGAGCAACGACCCTCTGTGGCTCCAGGTGACCACGAGGTGGCAGCGAAGGTCTTCATCACCCTGCCCATTGCCACCACCCCCAAGCCCCACCTCACTCCAGATAAGGAGCCTCTTCCCTACCACCTTTCAGGGAAACAGATGGGTGCACCTAGATCTAAAGTACTGACATGACACTTTTCTATTTTTAATAAAGTATATCTGTTGTGAATAACATGAAAACTCAGAAATGACCGGAGAGTACTAAATTAGCTCTTACCTAAAGGGGAGCATTGTTTGGAGATCAAAAAAAGAAATTAAAGAGTAATAGATGCTGGTCAAGTCCACTGATTAAAACTCAGATTCCTCCCCTACAGAATGAAAGGACTGACTCCTTCCCCCCTGGGGTTTCCCGCAGTGGCCCTTCCAGACCCAGAAGGATGAAGCCGCTCACAGGGTGATGGATAGGGTGGGTTTTCCAGCAGCACTCAGTTTGTTGCAACGTACTGGTCAAGGTCACCAGAAACAGAAACTTGAGCTGTTCACTCCGGCTCTTCAAACTCCCTTTCCTGCTCAGAAAACTTTCAAGGTCTCCAACAAAACACTATATATTGTTTACACCTGGAGAGTGAGTTTGGGTCAGATTTCATAATAAGACTGGATCTACCCAAAAACTGGCTGGTAAAGGAAGAGAAGAAATAGTTTAAATTCCATCAATTTGTTATTTCTAAAAACAATCAACTTAGAGCAGCTCTGTTTATCTTTCAAATCGTTTGGGTTTAGACACAAGCAGGTTTTCTTTTAGCACCACTTCCAGGAACTACCCAATTCAAAAGAGCTCTGTGAAATTAGAATGGATGTGCCCCTCATTAGATGTCTACTATTTAAATGCCAGGAGGGTTAACTGAAAAATAAAAGACAAAGCTCTTTTTACATTCAACATTTATGTTTCAGAGCTTGCAAATATTTTTAGTATCTATTCATTGTAGCTAAGTGAGGTGTTAACTTCTTTAATACTTTTTAAAAATTAATCTTAATAATAAGAGTTAATTTAAAACTTGCTACATGCTAGGCAATGTGTTACACATGTATTGCCTTGTGGTTTCTCATCACAAGTCCATAAGTAAGAAGTTGATATTTTCCCCATTTTATACATGCATAAACAGGTTCAAGGAGATGGGTCATCTGCCCAAGGTCATGCAGCATATCTACATGTTTGATTGCAAAACTCTGGCCCATCATGACTGGCAGTTTATCCAGCTCCAATCCTGTTTTCAGTTTTTTCATTATTCAAAAGAATAATCCCTCTAACAAAGACCTCAAATATCAAAAAGCCTCCTGACCAGAAAAAAAAGAGAATGGAGGTATTATAATTTCAAATTTCAAACTATACTACAAAGCCATAATTGTTAAAACAGCTTGGTTCTGGTACAAAAACAGACAATGAGACCAATGGAACAGAATTGAGTGCCCAGAAATAAAACCACACATATATAGTCAATTAATTTTTGACAAAGGAGTGAAAAACTTACATTGGAACAAAGATAGTCTCTTCAATAAATGGTGTTGGGAAAATTGGACTAAGACATGCAAAAAAAATGGACCAAGACAACTCCCTCACACTATGTGCAAAAATCAATTCAAAACGGATAAAACACTTAAATGTCAGATCTGAAACCATAACACACATAGAGGAAAACTTGGGCAAAACCCCCCATGAATTACAATTCAGAAATCCCTTTCTGGACACATCTACAGATGGCAAAAAATGAAGGAAAACATAAACAGATGGGACTACATCAAACTAAAAAGCAAATGAGACAACAGAAAAACAAAAAGAAGCCCAATCGAATGGGAAAAAATGTTTGCCCTCCACAAGAGTAATAAGGGTTTAATAACGAAGATACACAAGGAACTCACACAGCTAAACAAAAGCAAAACAAAAAATGGGGAGAAGTCCAATCAAAAAATGGGGAGAAAAACTAAAAAGACACTTCTCCAAAGAGGAAATACAAATGGCCAACAGGCACATGAAAAATTGCTCAACGTCACTAGCAATTAGGGAAATGCAAATCAAAGCCACAATGAGATACCACCTTATACCAATAAGAATGCCCCACATCCAAAGAATGAGCAACAACAAGTGCTGGCATGGATGTTGAGAGAAAGGAACACTCTTACACTGCTGGTGGGAATGTAAACTGGTCCAACCACTATGGAAAAAGCTGTGTGGAGGACCCTCAAATTAATGAAAATACCATTTGACCCAACAATTGCTCTCTTGGGAATCTACCCAAAAGAGACCTCAATGTGAGTACAAAGGGACACCTGTGCTCAGATGTTTACTGCAGCACAATTTATAATTGCAAGGACATGGAAGCAACTTAAATGCCCCAAAACAGACTACTGGATGGAAAAAATGTGGTATATATACACAATGGAATATTACTCATCAATTAAAAATGACAAATTTGATGATTTTATGATAACATGGATGTACTTAGAATAAATCGTATTAGCAGAAACAAATCAAAAAGAAAAAGAAACCAAATGGTTTCACTAACATATGGGATATAGGGAAAAAGTATACAAAAGCCATGAGGAAAAGTCAAAACAAACTAACCACCAAACTGAAGCACACAACTTGGGGCAGGGAGCAAAGGGGAGAATGGTGGGGAGGGGGGGGTGAATCCCTGGTATTACAAAGATGTGAGATTTATATATAAATACATTTTTTTAAAAAGAATAATCCCTCTTTCTCATTGAGGCCAGGACAGGACAATAAAACTCACTTACATGAGATCAATTCATTAAACTTTGCCATGGGAAGCTCAGACTTGGCTGGTGGACATAACACCAAGGATCACTTAAGGATAGGTCTTGGCTCTTATGTCATTTGCACATACTAGCTGCTGGTCCCCCAGGTCTGCTTCAAATGTGGGCTGCAGTGCACAGGGAAGGTCCTCTTCCAGGCTGCAGACTGCCCAAGGTTCACTGTGTCCACACATGGCAGAAAGGGGCAGAGAGCACTCTCCATGGTCTCTTTTATAAGAACACTAGCCCTCCATGGCAGAATCTCCAAAGACTCCATCTCCAAATACCATCACACCTGCCCTAGTTCCTCAAGGTCAGAACTGGGGAGCAGTGGACAGAAACATCCAAACCGTAGCACCCAGCTGCCTTCGTTACCATCTCAGAACTTTCTCTTCCCTTTATGCTCAATGGACACAGAAGAACCAATTCAGTCCTTTTGATGCTGAATTGAACACTGTGAAGAAAACAGGCAATTTGTAGGCCACCTCAAGTGATCCTCCAGTCCTGTCTTCCACTTCCAGAGATCCTGTAACTAAAATCAAACTCATAAATCATAAAATATGAATGATAATTGCTAACTTTCTGAACACTCTGCATTGTGAAGAGCTCTGCCTGTACTAAATCCCTTTGCAGTGGGGGAAACTGAAGGACAAAGAGGCCAAGTGACTTTGCAAGCTACACAACTAGAGTGTGGTGACTCTGGGATTTGAATCTCCCATATTCTAGATTTAATTTGCTAGCTCCCTGCTTCATGGCTGGCCAGATTCCAGGAAGACAAGATGTACCTGCAATAGTAGAATCATGAGTGAAGCAAGGTGCTCAAATGAGAGACACAAGGCTCCTGAGAACACTGGTAGTGTTTTAGTCTCATCCACCTCAGTTTTCCACCTCCGTTTCCCTCAGAATTCCCTAAAGACTCTTCCATAACTCTGAAATCTGCTGTTTGGATTCAAGAAAGATAGCTGAGTTGAAAAAGGAAGGAGGAAAATAGCAAGTCGGGAGGCCAAGGGACCAGCTGGTGGCCACAGGTTTCTAGTTCATTCTGCAGGAACTCTGTGCCTGCCAGGAACTTTTTCTTTCATTCTCCACATTATGCATTCAGCATTAGATCTCTGTTTTATCTTCAGCGTGTTAGTATTACACATTTATATTTTGCCAGTTATCTCTTCTATTAACCCGGGCACTCTGCAAAATGACTTGTCATTAATAACGTGAACTGGCTTTTTCAGTTTAGACAGAAAGGAAGATATGGAATTGAAGGAACAGTGTTATCTAATGCATTTTCAAAGAGATTTGTTTGGAGAGAGTGCTTGTTAGAAATACCTAAGCCGAGAACATCAAATCTTTGACAAAATATATATTAGAAATATTGCTTAGAGGACTTTTAGGGATTAAAGTCTACCAGCATGCATTGCTTCAAATTTTCTGACAAAATTTTAGCAGCAACCATATTAGAATTTCATAACCCTTTTCATAAATGTCAATATCTAAATCACAAACACCATCCCTGTCAGATGTGGATTTGAGTATTTTTTGTTCAGGGAGATATTTTCAGTTTTATTGTTTCATTTGTTTGCTTAGTTTTGTAAAGAAAAGCACAGAATTTTAGATTTGGGGAACACAAGATAACTTATGTTGTTGAGGAAATCAGACCCAAGGGAAAGAGTATTCCCTAGATCAGATGGATTCAGATCAGCTGTCTGACCCCTCACTCTCCCCACCATGCCAGTTCTCAGGTTCCACAAAGGGACAGAACCAGAAAAAAGGGAGCATCGGTCCTTTTAGTCCAGTCCTCTCTGTATATAGGTCCCATGATGTTCATGGGAGCCACAGGAAAAGACAGATGTGACAAAAGGAACCTCTTCAGACCAGAAACAGCCCCTTGTCCCTCAGAACTGAGCTGATAACTGACACCCAAGCACAGGGTGGTGATTCAGGTTGGGGGTGAAGATTTAAATGGAACACCAAGTTGACAGACCCTTAAGGAGCAATGCAGTAGGAGAATAATGGATGGGATGTGGGGTCATGGTCTTGACCGTGAACCCCAGCTCTTTCTCTCACTCTTTGATTGTGGGCAACGAATGCAATTCATCCCTCTGAGGCTCAGCAACCTTATCTGCAAATTAAGGTACCTCTGTGTTTCGTGACTCTGTGAATGTGCAAAATTAATATTGAGGCTTTCACCTGTACATTTTTATTATGCAGTATGCAACTGACCAACCAACCATGATTTGCTTTCTTTCCAAGGACACAACTGCAAACTCTGACTCAGGTAAACAGAGCCAGTCTTGGATTCCTACAGAAGTGACCACAAATTATGTAGCTTCAGCCTGGACCCCCAGCCCAATCTTTCATTCTACCCACTGACTGCTCTGCCAGTGTGTGCTTAAATTAACTCAAATGCCATCCCAAGTCAGGGGAAAACACCGCTGTTATTGTAAGGGCGACCCAAGACTGGCAGAGCAAATGCACCAAATACCACAGCGGGCCTCTGCAGTCTTCCTCTGTTGGGAGGTGTGTGGACCTGAGGAACCACTGTCCCAGCAGACAGCAAGGAGCCTGCCGCACTTTGGGCTTGGAAGGTAGGAAGCTGACAAAAGAGAATGGCTCCCTTCCCAAAAGCATGCAACCCTATAAGTCCCTGCCAGAAGGTCAGGGTGCCCTGGAGGACCTGCATAAAGTCCAGGGTCCTTCAGGTCACATTGGCCATCAATGTCCAGTCTACTAGACAAGACACCTGGACTGCAGAGTCTCTCTGAAAGTAGATGAGGAGGTGAGAAAAAAGCCAAAGGGAACATAAAACATAGAAGAAAAATCCAGAAACTTCACTGATAAGATAACCCCAGGTTTGTTGTGTGAAGAGATTAACTGAGGCATATTAAAAATAGAGTGTATGTGAGCAAAAATCTATTTGATTCGGGCAACATCCAATCTAGCAGGTAGAAAGTTGCTTTGAGGAACTGGAGTAGATGAAAGACTTTTATTGGCAGAAGGGAATTGGGACAAGCTTCAGTAGATAAAAGGTGGGTTGGTTCTGCCCAGCCTGCTTTCTTTTAGGAGATGGCAGGCTTCTATCCTGCAGACTATCTGACTAGAGCAGCCAGGTGACACTCTGAAACAGAGCTGAAGCTGTAGCAAGTTGAGTCTCACTTGTTGACAGGGGACCCAGCATAAGTGACTCCACTTGGATTCTTGTTTTGCTTTTAACAGTTGTCATGGGAGAATAATTTCTCCATTGGAGGAAAATCTCCAGTCCAGTCACTGGACAAGTAGACATCGGTTTACTTCTCTGGACTTCAGGTTAATTTCCCATTCTGGGCCTCAGTTTACCTCCCAGATCTGTTTTTCTCACAGATAAAAGTCAAACACTCAATTATACAATGTTCTGATTATCTTTCAGCTCTAACAATAGAGCTGAAATGCCTGAATCAACGTTTAAGCAAACAAACTAAACAAGTTACCTGAAGTATTAAATCTTGCTTTTCTTTTTTGTGACTTTTTTTGATGGGTCAAAGGCATCCATATGACCTCACGGAAAATTAGGGTGCTTTAGTGGAAATGCAAAAAAAAAAAACTTTTAATTTCAAAATAGCCTTTAAAGTTCAAAGTGAAGTCCTCAGAGAGGTTGTAAAGAGAGAATTTGTCCTAATAATGGACTGAAAAGAAGAAAAGGATGGCCACTAGATGAGTCTTACTTCGTTTGTGATGGAGAACAAGATCCAGGGTAGGAGTCTCATGGGGTTGCAAGGAAGAAACCAGACCTGTGAGAAGTAACAGTTCTCACGAGTAGGGACTAGATCTGGGGTGATACCTATCTTCACTCACATCCTATATACACCTCATCAGGAAACCCCATTCTACCTGCAAAATGAATCCAGAATATAAACATGTCTCAACAACTCCACTGCTTCCATACTGGTTCATGCATCTCTTATTTGCCTTATTTTGAACTCCCATGGATTCACCATGCCTCTCCATTTTCTTTCAGAAGTTAATCTAGTCTCAACGTAGCCATTGACTGTGATTGCAATATAAGTCAGACCATCTGACTCCTCTGGTCAAATCCTCCAAAGGCTCCCTATCTCATGTAGTGTCAAAGCAAAGTCCCTAACAAAACCTCCAGGCCTGCCATGACTACTCACTGTTACCTCTGTGACCTACTCTCCTCCGTGATATGCCCTGAACATGCCAGACATATCTCACTAAGAGCCTTTGCACTGGCCCTTCCCTTGTGACTGCTCCTCAGGTGACCTCGTGGTTTACTGTCCCTCTCCCCCCACTGAAATATAACTCCATGAGAAGCTAGATCTTTGTCTGTTTTAGTCATTGATATATCTCAAATGCCTACAGGATCACCTCAGAAGTGCTTGATAAATGTTCGTCAAATGAATGACAGCATTCTGCATTCCCACCTCCACTCCCAGAGCACTATCTGTATGGTCCAGGCTCCCAATTTTGTTGACTGTGGAATCTTTTCATTTTATTTTAGTAAATAAAATCAGATCTAGTGAGATGTTTTATTGTGATGCCAGTCACTACACCAAGGAATTCCCAAAAGTTCAGTGATTAAAACCTACTCCTGACAGAGGTGTTACGCAGTCACTAGAGGTCAGTGGGTACCATCTACACAGTGAGTGATTCAGGGCCCAGTTTACTTCATTTTTGTGACTTTTTCATTGCCCAGTTAAGCATCCTCAGACAAGTCAGCATGTGGGAGGGCAGAATGGAGAAGCAGGCTTTCCTCCTGACTGCCTCCACCAGTCATGAGAACTAATTAGACAGTCCCATCTAGAAGCTTGGAAGCTTAGGACATGTAGACCTTGGCTGCCCAGTTCTGTTTTATTGAAAGGACAGCATGAATGTTAGTAGTCATGGCTACACATCCCATAGCTAGTGTATTCCCTAAACCACTGCTTTTGATAACTATGACTTTGATGACACCATTCCTCTGCGTAGGAAGCACCTTTCCCTCCCCAAATCATCTTTCTCCAGCTGTTATGGGGAGTGGAAGAGCAGACTTTTTTACTAAAAAACCCTTTTTCCAGCTTTTCCTAGACCAGAGAAAAACCTTTACCTTTCAATCTGATACAAAATGGACAAAAGCCCTTATCAATCCTTAAGCTTCCACACGCTAGTTACCTTTGTCATTCAGATACCTGCTGCTTGCCTGGCCGAGGGTTCTCATCCAAACCAAGCGAAGAAAAAAAACTTTAAACCTGTCTTTTGCCTGCCCCCTTCAGGGTTCTCCTGCCTGCAGCCTTGCTATATAATTCCAAACCCAGACCAAACTCTTAAGGTGATCAAACTATCACTAAGTGAGCAAGAAAATGTTTACCTAAACATGTGCTACTACACACAAAAGATAAGCATGTAAAAATCCTATCACCCCATTCTATGTGTTATAAAATAAACATGAAAAACCCAGTTACCCCACCACATGTCCCAAACTGTCCTTTTAGTCCTGCTCTCTCACCACATGTCCAGTCAGTCTGAGTTCACCAATATGTTTTCCAAAAGCAAAGCATTCTTCTTTCCCTCCTTTGGTGTCTGTTTCAGCTTCCTCCAAACACATAGTCCAAGATTTGGTGTTTTTCTTTTCTTTCGGCATCCCTCTCAACTTTTGTCAGTAGAACAACTCCAATGTAAAACAGGAACCAACAGCAGGTCCATTCTTCTCAGGCCTCACTCACAGCCTCTCCAAAAACATCTGAATCAAACTAGATAAGACAAGCTCCAGTCCAAAGTTCAAATCTTCAAACCTTTTAGACTCCTTTAGCACACCATCAACTATGCATGCAATGGCTCAAGAATCCATTAGCCCAGGCTGAAGGCCATGGCCCTATACTCTTCAAAAAAATGGTGGATCCTTCCTTTCTCTCCTAAGTCTCTTTTGTATCTTTTTCCTTGCTTTCCCTCCCTTTCTTAGAGGGAGTCTTGTCAATCATCTCACATTGCAAATGCCTTGTTTTTCATTTCTCCTCCCCATCTATCCTTCTGAAAGAAAACTATGAATTCTAATGAAGGGTGGACTGAAGCTTTATTCACCTGGGCTCTGAAACAATTAAGTCAGCAAGTCAATCTCCATCATGTTGCCAGGTCCTTCTTGAAATTTACAGTTCTACAGCAAAAGGGGAAGTAGCTCATATTTCCTAGCTACACAATGTTATTTATCAATGAACAAGATCAGCTATGTTAACAGCAGATACCCTCTAACATAACTGGCAGATACCCACCCACTCTGGTGCCCAGTTGAAAGGTTGTTGGCTCCATGAGCCCCTCCTGACCTCGACCTGATTTCTCTTCTCTGTGTGCTTGTAAGATTTGAGACAATAGTTACCGAAATCTTGTATCTGTTTTCCAACCAGAAGAGGAGCTCCATGTGGGCATCATCTGTCCCTCAGACACCTTTGTGAATCTGGTGCCCACAACTGCTTCTGATAAATGGCAAATACTCAGCAAATAGACAAGGAAGAGAAGGAGGAAAGAAAGAGAAAGGAGGGAGTTGTGAATAGTGAAGAATGTAGTGAAGGTAGCCACACCCTGTTTCCTGTAATTAACAATGGTAAGGGGTTTTTTATAAGAGCTTTGTGCCACCTAGGAGTCTGGCAACTAAACAAATGCCACTCTAGATAATTTATTTTCTCATCTTTTTCTCCAAGGGTTTTTTATAGATGGCCTTTAACAACATGCAAATTAATGACCCTTTACTCTTTCAGTCTCAGGACTGATGGTAATGTAAACAATTACTAGAGCTTCCTATCTGGAAGATGTCTAGGTTATTGTCTTAGCCTGAATGGAGTCCAACTGAACTTGGTGGTAAATCATTTCAAAGAGCATAACTAAAACATCTTTATAAAAATCTGTTCAATATTTTTTTCCTCCTCACTGGTATTCTCTGGATAAAATACTTTGCCCTGGGATGTATATCAGTCTACTTCCCTGAATACCAGAGGAGGCACCTGACCCAGGAACGGGCACCAAAGAAGCTCGCCTACTTCAGCATGGTGTGACCCAGAAGTTGACTGCCCCTCTCTCACCCAACCCCCAGGAGCCTTGCTCCAAATTCAGAACTCAGTATACACAGCACAGAGAGCCCGCAAGTCATGGAGTGGGTGCTTGCCAGGGCAGGCACTGAGTCAAAAATGAAAAAAACAACCAGATCCTGAGTTCAGGTAGGTAGACCTACACATGCCACTCCAGCTGGTAGGAAACATATTTCCTGATTTGTCTCTAAGACATGGCATAATCAAGCTATTTAACCTTTCTTAGCTTGTTCTCTTTGTTTTTTTTAGGACTTAACTATGAGATTCTAGTCATGTCATGTATTTACATTAGCCAGGAGAGACCAGGGGAGAAAAAGGATTCAAATGCTTTTACTATCCTGTGAGCTCTCCATCTTCCAAACGGGGGAGCTGTGCCACATTCACTCTTCTCTGTGTGTCCCTATGGCATCTCCACTATTGCCCAGTCAAACAAAAACAACACATTCAGAAACACTGCCATGTAGGGCAGCTAGAGCCAGAGCTGATGATGCCCAGCTTTAATGGCAGGTATGTGTTTGGCCAGGGTATCATATGCAGTACTGATAAGAGTCAAGTCCTCCTGATCCTTCATTTCACATCTTCACTCATTTTGAACAGGACCAACCCCCTAAAAGTCAGTTTATTCTAATGCTTGATGTGTTGTTGTCGGCAATCTTCCTTCCCAAGACACACTGACTTCATTGATAAGTGTTGCTAGTTCTTTATCTACATCATTTTAGAATAGGTTGTCAAGGCAACAGGATTCAGAAATGATTCTCATTACTGTACATTTCCTGACAAATGAGTGGCTGCATTTATGTGGTCTCAACCAGTATTAGCTCTCCCCTCTCTGAGTTAGAACGCCAACACTTGCAGTTTGCAGCACACAATTCAACATGTAATTATATATTGTCTCCTAATAATTACACATTGTCTTAGTGAACAATACAACTGTGGGCATCCATGCCAGCCCACGTTTACACCTCCTACTTTAACATGCTTTTTCGCTGATGGACCAATAATACACACTTAGCTGCCATAAAGAAAAGCCAGATATTCACAAGAGTATATTTATAGGCCAAAGCTATATTCTGATTCTTGAGCATTGCCTCAGTTTCTTTATGTGAAGCCCTATGATTCCCTGCCCTGAAACTGACTGAACTATTATTATTTTGCCCATTGGTTTCCCTAGAAGGAAATATTATTCTCAGTGTAGCCAAGGTTTGACAAAGACCTATCGAGCCAATTCACACTCGGATGGATTCCTGCATATTTTCTAAAAGTATGGAATGGAAGTGAAGCCACAATGTCAAAATAATCTCCCAAGAATGCTTCATCCAAGCTGTTCTGTACACAGAACTATGAAATTCACACAAGCCTCTTAGAGATACCACGTCTTACTGCTTCCCTCCTTTAGACTGTGAAGGAAATCCATGGTGACAGTAGAGCTGAGGGGGGAATTTAAATATTTTTAAATCTCTATGTGGATTATAATACATAGCTCTTTCCCAACCCTTAAACCCTCCCCCCCTCACCCCAACATAAAAGCTTTGCAGCAGATAACTGGACTATACAAGTCTGGGGCTGTGAGCACTGAGTTGCATTTTAAAAGAATTGGTGGCTCCAGGTCATTTTAATCAAGTTGCATGTCAGCTTGCAAATTTTCCAAATTAGCTGTAGCTGGAGGAGAGCAAGATGTTGTTCTTCTTTCCTAAAGAATAAAAACAGATTGTTGTGACATGCTCTCCGTCATAATGACAGATTGGAGTCGCTGTTTGTGGTACAAGTCAGAAAACAAAGTGATGTTTTTTGGTCTTTTTTTTTTCCAAAATTGTAACACTTGATTGATTTCTGTTGAGATTTGGGCATCTCCCAGTTTGTCAGGGGTGTTGATGAAGTTCACAAAAATCTTGGAGGCCAAATACAGACACAAAGACTGATTTAAAACAAGGGTGATATTCACTGGAAAAGGAATCCTCTTAGTCTTCAAAAGGCTTAGGGGTGCTGCTCAAATATTGCTCCCTTGGAAAGAAAGGAGGGTGGTGAGGAACAGAGAGCAACATTCCCATAGCCAGGCACTTCTGTGCTTCTGAAGCAGGAATATTCCTGAACAGAAATGATTTCAGGCATCCTCAATAAGGCTAACTCCACACATGAATGCAAGGAATTACTGCCCAGACAGAATCTGTGTAACCCCCTATGGAAAATCAACTATCTTGTATAAATGCCATCTTAGACCTGGGACTGTTAATCGCCCTCCCTGGGAGGATAGCCAGTTTTCCCACTGTTTCTTTCACATGTGTTAACTTGTACTTGTGGCCTGTACAAATGCCAATGATCTTGGTAGAACAAAGATGCACACAAGATGCCTCACATCACTGGTCTCACAAAAGGAAGATGACAAGTCCTACTCAAAGTACAAGGAAACACACCTTAGTGGGAGGGTAGCACAGGTGAGCCCTGCACACCAGTTCCTGTGATGAGTACTCCTGTACATAAGGTGCCTGTAATAAACTTTACTTTTGATTAAGGCATGTACCTGCTTTGTTCTTCAAATCCAAACTACCCTCTCAGTTTCAGGGAACTTGCCTGTTCTCACAGTCACAACACCCCACCAGTTAATCAAGGTTGATCCTATATCACAAGTGGTCAGAATGGATGTGGCATAGAAGATTGGTTTTCACAGACCAGACAGAAAGGATTTTAGAACTGTCATTCATTTTTCAGTCAACCAGTCAATAATATGGCTATTATTTGCACAATGTAAGGGAGGAAACAGGAATCCAGGGAATGAATAATTATAGAATACATGGGAGTAGTCCCTTAAAAAGCCCAAAACATCCCAACATAAATCAGCTCTTCCCATATTATCAATATTTCAATTTCCATGGCCAGTTCTTCTAAGTCTACACTTTGACCAGTGCGACTCCTTGATATGCATACATGCCTTTACCAGGCATAGAAGTCAAATACGAGATATCAGGGGGTAGTCAAAGATCACCTTTCCTCACTTTTTCATTTATTCACAATGAATGGTGAATGGGATGCCAAGTTGTCATTGTATTGGGAGCAAGACACTGAGTTAGTTCCTCTGACATGACAGAGTCCTTAACAAGAAGGTCCCAGTCTTGTGGTACCCACTCACCAGACAATGGTCTATGATTAAGTCCTTCAATGAAAGTCGTTCAGTGTGAGTGCTACACAATCACTGGCATGTCTGTGAATGACCAGGGACTTAAAGAGAAAAAAAGACATGAAGAGGGTCTGAGGGTGAAGGTGGAAATGAATGACTTCTGTCTATAAAATATCTCAACCACATAAGCAGAGCAGAGTGAGTGAAAACAGGGAGAAAATAGGTAGTGCTGTGACTGTGCAAGATTTTTTCTTATAAACAAAGTCACATAAGGTGACCTTTATATGAAAGTCACGCAAAAGTGGGGTTTAAAGAAATGTGCAGGCTAGATTGAGATGAAGCACCTGGAAACGAGACCAGCTCAAAGCCAAATGCATGTAGCAACCTGGAGCAATGAAGACTTAGGCAAAAGAAAAAGACTTGCAAAAATAAATGTATGATGGAGACACAGAATGGGATGGAAGAAAGAGAAATATATCCGAGGGCATGCACAGGTTTTTAAGACTGTATTCTTGGTGATATTTATCAGGCAGTATTCTAAGAACTTTATGTGGTTTTTTTCCTCCCATTAATCCTTACAACCACATGAGGTCAGTAACATTATTATCTTTATTTTGCAGATGGGAAAACTGAGGCAGAGAATGTTTCAATAATTTGTCCTCTGTTACGTGGCAAAAAGAGATGAAGGGAAGATTTGAAGTCAAGCTGCCTGGGCTCAGCCCTTGCACACTTAACCATTCTATTATACTACCTTCATGCTTTGGACAAAGAATCAGAAAATGACCCACCTTTGCCCACACCCTTCATGATGACCTAGAATCCTATTCTGATGTAAAAATTCTTGGAATCATTTGAGACATAACTCTGCTTGGAAAACAGGCCAAAGCTAGAAACATTATGCTGTGGATCACCTACCTATAGAGGTTAAAGATAAACATGTTCAAGTTTGCAAGTTGATGTGTTTTCAAAGAAAAAATAGAAACCATGAGAATGATGTTGTAAATACTAAAGATTGTGTAGCTCCGGGATGAAAAAAGCAGAGTGTCATGGAAACCCATGGAGAAAAGGACTTCATGGCTGTTAAAAGTGTCCACATATAGAGCACTAAATTATGATCTTGGGGCAGCTTGACCATTAGCCAGCAGTTCTGGCCTTCAGGGAAGCCATTCGAGTTGGTGCTAGAGGATGAAGCCATTGAAGGTTTGAGGGCTCCTGGGAGGTAGAAAGTGGTAGTAACTGATGTGTGCAAGATAGGTTAAGAATTTCACCAGTGATGGTGGTATACAACGATATAAGGAAAAACATACATAGAATCAAAAAAAATTTTTAAAGCATTTCACCAATGAAAAGAAGTAGAAGTTAGGGGAACCACAATCTTCTATTAAATCACCAAAATGACCAAATGGAGATGACAAAGGAAAAGAAGAGAGGCTTCTGTTATATGTTCTCTAAACCCTTAAGAAAACATGGAATTGTTCCTTTAACCACATACATGTGGATCTACAAGAAAGGTGATATTGTAGACATCAATTACTGTTTAAGAAGTGATGTCCCTTAAATTTCACCATGGCAAAACTGGAAGCATCTATAATGTTAGCCAGGATGTAACTTGGATTGTTGTTAACTAATAAGGGCAAAGTTCTTACCAAGAGGATTAAAATTCAAATTGAGCATATTAAGCACTCTAAAAGCTGAGATAGCTTCCTGAAATGTTTGGGGGGAAATGGTAGAAAAAGAAGGAAGCAAAAAAGAAAGGTACTTGGGTCCAGCCAAGGCACCAGCCTGCTCCCCCTAGAGTAGCACACTTTGTGAGAGCGAGTGGAAAGCAGTCTGGGCTGCTGGCCCCACCCCCTATAACTTCACAGCACATAGGAGTGAGGAAACAATGAAGGAACTCTGGACTATGAAAAAACAAGAAGTGGAAGTTGGGTTGAATGCATGTCTGAGAGCCCAGGAGGGTCCCATGGGAGGAAGGACAGCTCAGCCTAGTGGAGAAGGCCAATGTGCAGACAGAACAGATGGCCCCAGAAGCAGGAACAGTTAGCAGGAAAAGTTGTCTACATCTTCCCAAACTGGAAAAGTAAAGGGTATGTGGCAGACCAGAGGGAGAGTGGCGAGGAGATGACCAGCCATCTTGCTAATGAGCCGCAGTCCTCTCAGGGGAACCAAGGGCAGGAATATGTGCTGCCTGAGGACGGAGCACGGAGCACCTGAAGAGAAGGGAGGACCTCTTTAAGCACCTTGGACAGAACAGAATGGAAGGTGCCTGCAGAATGTCTTAGTATCAAAGGCAGATGGTGAGAATTGGATAAAGAATCAAAGTGAACGAGGTGAGCGAATAAATGAATGGGAGAAAAATACCTGAAAAATCAGTAGGGGAAATTCTCCCAGGCACTCTCAATCCCATCTCCATCGGCCTCAAATGAGACCATGGTCCAATCAGACCTTCTAATGTTCAATAAGATCAGCCACGCGAGCCTGATCCTCAGGGCACAAGTCTTAGACTCGCGCCTTAATGAGTCACCTGCTCGATATTTTCCACTTCGGGCCTTTGGCTTTCTGGGACCTCAGTCCACTCAGCTGCAAAATTGACTTACAGGATCGTGTCAATCGCCAGATGCTGCAGAGCAGGAGAGTCCAGTTTCTGCAGGTGAACGAACTGCCTGCAAGGAAATGAGCAATGATTTCCCTCGGAGTCTCTCTTGCAATGTCGTTATAATGTCAGCTTTTGACAGCAAAACGATTTTGGTGGAAGACTCTGGAGTATCCCGTGGAAGTGCCTGAGCCTTATTAAAATGGTGTCAGTGCATGCTACATTTCATGTCTCATGCACATGAAAACCCCGCTGGGGAGAGCAAGCTAGCATGATACCTAGATCTGCATGTGGATTTGACCTATGGGGCCTCCCATGACCCCACCAGGCATTTCATATAGCAAACGCTCAATACTGAGCTCAGAGTTAGCCATGCCAGAGAGAATTGTTCTCAGTTTTAGCTGCAAATGTCAGTATCTGTGATTCCATAAAACTGTAGATCTTGGAACAGGGTGCCTCTGGGTCCAGCTCCTTTTATTAAGAGTCCTCCCTGTAGGCTTCTCTACAAGCTTCACCTGCATGGTTTCATGTCATTGTCACCACCATCCCATGAGTTTGGTGATCTCATTCCCATTTTTACAGGTATGGAGACTAAAGCTCAAGGAGACAGTGTTACTAGCCATGGTCACAGTCAGCGAAGGATTGATTGATGTCAACGTGGCTCTAAAGTGCCTGTTGTTACCATGCACTCTAGAATCAACAGTATATATACTGTTGAGGAACTATATATATATATATATATATATATATATTATTAGAGGGAAGGAGTGATGAGGGGATGAGAGGGGAAACTAACCAAGCACACAGCACTGCATTTCTGCTGCTTTCTCCTGAGCCCCCAGTGTCATCAGTATTCATCCAAGGAAGCTGCTGAAGTGAAGCAGATCTGGAGCCTAAGCAGGAAAAGATTGTTCACCCAGCCTTGGGCATGACCTCCCAGAACTGGTTTGATGCCTCTATTTCTGCAGCTCATGCATTCCCCCTCAATTTATAAGGACGGTGTCCCAGGGATGCTGCTCCCGGGCTGAGCACCTATGTCCCTATTTTCAGCAAACAACACATGGGAGGAGAGAGAAGAAACAGCAGGCAGAGACACTTGAAGATATCATTCCATCTAACTAATTGTCATGGCAACCAAGAGGCTATGACTATCCCCATTGTTAATGATGCTGACTCAGAGAGGTAGTTTGCCCATGATCCCCCAGCTGGTGGATTATGGAGCCAGGACTCCAGCCCTTGATTCCCTGGATCCAAAGCTTAGGCTCCCAAGCCCACTTTCTGGCCCTCCCCATCACCCTATCAGAGAAGACAGCTAAGCTCAGAGCTCTGTGCTTCCCCTGGTCTTGACCCCAGCTCTATAGGAAGCCAGACCATGTGAAATTTGCTAACTCAGTATAATGCATCAAGCAGCCCACAAGTGAGTGGTTTTTTAATACCTTTTTAATACCTTTTGAAAGAGAAAAGGGGGTACGTTTCTTACCTGTGAGGGGCTTCGGAAACAAAGATAAAAGAGAAAGCAAGGAAAAGGGAAGGGAATTTCTTCTTCAGGAGTTATGGGTAGCCTGCCTATTTAGCTGTCCCTTTCCTCCACCCAAAGCAAATGTAGACATAGAAGGCTTGTTGCTTTGGCAAACACTTATACTTAATAATAAGCACAGCTGACCCTAAGAAATGATGTCAACCAGACCTGACAGCCACAGGACCTACCCAGAGCATGTATTGAACATCTGCCCTAAATGAATCGTGTGCGCGCACACACACACACACACACACACACTCACATGTACTTTCCATCTCTCTCTCTCTTAAACACACACACACAGACACACACACACACTTCTCTTGCCAGGGAGCTCAGTCCCAGTCTGCTCATTGTAGAAGGACCCCAGGCTGAACAAGAGACACATTTTGAATCTACTTTAGTAGGACCTAGGGATTGTCTAAAATTAACTCTATAAGTAAAGATACTTCAACCCCCTAGATGCGTTTTTAACCACAACTTCCCTGATCTTTTCAGATTCTTGGTATACAATTTGCCTCTTCTTCAAATAGTTTGCAATTACTAGACACCAACTGGCTTCTGATAAAGGCTAATGTGAAAACCAACAGTATCCAACTTCAAAGAGGGGCTTTAGATTGCTGTAAGGGCTAACAAGAGGGATCATGGAGCTGGAAATAAAAGCTCTGGGTTTAGTTATCAGATGGCACATCACAGCTCTAGACAAACCCTCTAGTTCTCTGCAAAAGGATACAGTGCTTCATTGGGTGAAAACTCAAATATGTGGGAGTGTAGATACAACATTAATTTTTTTTTAAAGTTCTGTTGGCAATTAGTTACTAGGCTGCTAGGAACCTTACTGTAATTTCTTCATTTTCCCCTTTTTCTTCCTTTTCTGATCTTCTCTCTCCTCTCTTCCTCTCCCCTCTCCCCCCATCCAACCTCTCTCATTTTCACCTATGATTCTAATGGGCTGGATACTGTACTACACACTCAGGATATAAAATAAGAGAGATTATTCCTGCGCTCAGGGAACTTATAGCTCCTAGGGGAAGATACATAGGCAATTCAAGGACAATACAGGGTATTTAAGTAGCACCTACGAGAGAGGCCCTTGTCAAACCAGAGTAAGACCAGCTCCAGCATGAGGTAAGCCCCTGAAGGAAGTACCAGCCTGAGAGGACTCTGAAAGGATAAGCTCACACTTGCTTTCTATACGGAGGCCCTGGAGCTATAAATGATCTGAAAATGAGCAGGCAACAGAGGTGCAGCCAAGGAAGATGCTCAGTGGCGTCAGTTCAACGGCCAAGAGTGAAACTGGCCTGGTCTAAAGCAGCACTGGACTCCTCACCATCCCTGCTGTGCAATCCTGTAAGAACGCTGCCACTTTCTGAGACAGCGGCCTCCCTCTTGCAGGAAGCCCATCACAGTCTCGGGAAACTGCAGAGCAAACCTTCAGGCAGCATCTCTTCTGCCTAAAGGAAGTGTGTGAAATGCCATGGGAATTGCGCTCTTTGGAATCCAGAAGCCTTGCCTCCTCGTTAAAGTGCAAAATTCCCTGGAAAGCCCAGCTTTGGAGTTAAAATCAGGTCCCCATGAATAGGGGAATAGCTAAAAGTAGCTTCCTATGAGATCCCAGAAAAGTCCAAGACACTTGGAAGTGTCCCTACAGGCATGAAGAGGGGCAGGTTGAAGAAGAGGAGAAATTTATCCTCAGAAGCCACAGAGAACCAAAAAGGGGGGGGGGGTTTCCTTCAGCACTTTCAAGAGGAGCGGCAGTATCAGTGCTTCTCTCGTTATCTCCCTCTGATGCAAGTGCAGACAGTTCAGCTTCACTGTTCAGAGTGTTTCAGCCTTTCACCGTGCAGACTTTATAGCGTACGCACTGTGCTCTGCCAGGCTCTGTGCCAGAGGCTGGTGGCTGGGGCAGAGCAGGGGTGTCTTGAGAGCTTCTTCCTGTTCCCACATCACCTGGTGAGGTTGGACCCTCCGTGTCACCCAGAATCAAAGACGCTATAGCTGTGGATGGTAAGCTCCTTCCAGCTGACTCTCCTGAAAGTCACATAAGGAGTGCCTGAACAGCTTCAGGAGGCTGCAAACAGCATCTTGTCAAAAGGCTTACCTAGAGCCCAGTGCCTGCAGGTTAGAAAAATAAACCAACAGGTGAAATGAACATTAGAGTAGCAACCTGCCGGGCCTCTTAATCTGTCACTTAAATATAGGGCTTTTAGCTATAATTGAACATCCTACTGTGTCTATTATAAAGAAGAGGAGGAGGAGGTGTCAAAGTTGTGGTTTAGCAGGGTGGAGGAAAATAAATTTCCCTTCAAAACTAGTCAATAACAGTGCCTTTGTGTTCAAGGAATGGAGTGCTGGCCTAGTCACTGCGGAGAAAACAATGCATCCCGGGCACTTAGGAAGCAGCTGAGTCACTGCCTAGGCTGCCATTATTCTGTGCCAGTCCAGGGGACTGCTGAGAGCCCCTGGAGAATGGAAAAGTACTGCTGAATTTCTAAAAAGTTGAAAAGAAACAACCTGATGGATGACCAACATATTATCCTGACTGCTCAGTCTTACTAAAAGGAAGAAAGGGAAGGGAAGAAGGGGGAAGAAGGGTAAGACACAAGGAGATGGGAGGCCCCCACAAATTAAAACAATAATGAGATATTACTAAACACCTACCGGGGTGGTTATAAATCAGAAGACTGAAAACACCAAATGCTGGTGATGATGCTAAGTCACAGGAATTTTCATTCATTATTGGTAGGGATGCAAAATGATATAGTCCCTTTGGAAAACAGCTTGGTAGTTTTTAACATAACATCACGTAATCCAGTAATTACTCTCCATGGTGTTTGAAAACTTAGCCCATACAAAAACCTATACATGGATGTTGATAGTAGCTTTATTCATAATAGCTCAAGATTTGGGATCCACTATGTTGGTCTTCAATAGGTAAAAGGGTAAATAAATAACAAGAAAAGCAGACAATGAAATTTCACTCACCACTAAAAAAAATGGAGGCAAAAAGACATGGAAGAATCTTAACTTCATATCACCAAATGAAAGAAGTAGGCCTGCAAACCCTACAGATTTTATGGCCTTCAGTTAAGTGTAAAACTATGGAGACAGTGAAAAGACCAGGGGTTGGAAAGAAAGGGAACAAAGAGTAGGTAGACTATAGAAGACTAGGGGAATAGTAAAATGCTCACATGATGCTATAATTAATAGACACATGTCATTACACATTTGTCCAAACCCACAGAATACACAACACTAAGAGTGAACCCAAAGGTAGACTATGGACTTTGGGGAATTAGGATGAGTCAACATAGGTTCAGCAGTTTTAACAAATGTACCTCTCTGGTGGGGTGTGCTGACAATGGGGGGAACTGTACATTTGTGTGGCAGAGGGTAGATAGGAACTTTCTATACCTTCCTCTCAACTTTGATGTGAACCTAAAACTGCTCTGGAAAAATAAAACTTTTTAAAATGAAAGGAAGGAAAGAGAAAAGCTTTCAAGAGAATGCGGCATCAAAACCTCCACTGACAAGCTCTTAGAAGATCCATGCACTTATGAGGGTGATTTTGTGAAGACTGAATAAATCATTTAAGGTGAATTACACTGGGTCTTCTGGGAACTCAAGAAGGAGCAGTGATGCCTTGCCTTCTAGAACCAGAGAGGATCTTCAAAGCATGTATCCTTGTGGAAAGGTAGTGTGATTCATATAAATATAGGCTAAGCCATCATGGTGTCTGTATTGCTATTATTACTGCGCAGAATTGTCTTGGAAAGATTGTTCCTGACTAAGAGGGAAATTAGACTGAGGAAGTGAATTGTTTTTTCAAATTTCTTCTTTGGAGAAATTGGTCTCCTGGGGTTTGAAGAGACAGGCTCTGGCAGACACCTCAGCAGGTAGGCTCACTGCATCCCAATCTTCACAGAGCACCAACTGAGGACTGGATGTCTGACCTCGTGAGAAGTTGGGTGGAACTGAATTTCCTATAAGTCTCTTCAGAATGGCTCTAAATGAGTATCAGTCTCTTCACATCAAAGCTTTTCCTTAGGCACACCAAGCAAGGACCACCTTCCTCTCCATCCAGACTCCCTGCTTTCAAGTGACTAGAACAAATTCTGAAACCCTCCTGGCTTCCAGAATCATAGTCAGACCCAAAGCAAGAGGAAGAGTGGTCTCATTCAACCCTCCTTTGAATAAATCAGAGCCAGTCAAAACATCTCTTCACTCATCACACCAGAAATGCAACCGTCCATGACTTGAACACAATCCCAATCTGAATTCTTACCACCTAATACCTCATTGACCCTGTGCTGCCAGGAGAGGAGGCTTCCTGAGGAGTGAATGGATCATATAATTTAGGTTTAGTCCTTAAAGCACCGGATCATAAAAACCAAATAAGGAAACTGGTTGTACTGCATACTTTACTGCTTAAATATAGTACATTTGATACATGAAAATTTATGATTCAGGCCATCATCTGGAATGAGAATTATATTGTGTGGTGGTAATTCACACCTGGAAAGTAATAAAAGGTTAAAAGTGGTGATTTCTGCCTATCTGGCTAATATCTTTAATGTAACTTGATTTCTAGCAATTACATAGTATTAAATAGTTATCCATATGTCTACTCCAGGTTTATCAGGATTCATAAAGTGTTAAGAAGACATAGTTCAAAGTAAAAAGCTCCATGACAGAGATTAGAAACTGTGTCAGTAATTAGTTCCCGGCATAGTTCTGATTGAGGCTAACTGAATAAATGTTCTTTTAGATAATGATGATGGTGGCCATGATATAGAGGAAGAGTGTGTCAGTTAAGATTCTTTAGTGTCAGCAACAGAAACCAATTCTGGGTAAAAAGGCAGAAAAGGGATGTATTGGAAGAATTCTAAGTAGGTCCCATGTTGAAGTTGTTACTGAGCAACCAGATCCCAGGAAGAACTGGGTGAGGTTTGTTCCAACAGACTCTAGGATGTTGATGTCCCATGACTGTAGACTCTATTCACTTCCGATTTTTGTATGTCAAGTTTCAATTCCTGGGAGATGATCTAATTAGCCCATTTGGGGTTATGGGTCTATCCCTGTGGCCAGTGGGTAGAATCTCTGAGAATGAATCTCTGATAAAAACCTCAGAGAATGAAGAAGAGGTTTTTTCCCCTGAAGAAAGGACTATTGGTTGGGTCAATAGAGGTGACAGGGGTCCACTGGAGAGAGCTCGCCAACAGGAACCTACACACTGTCTCATTCCCTATTGCCTAGTTGCTCCTGGTTTCACATAAAGGTAGCTTCCATCCCAAGAGTTTGCTTCTGCCTGCTCTTTCCTCAGAGGCAGTCATAGGCAGCCTGCATCCCCTCCAGTGACTTCCAAGCTCTAAATCCCCAGATTCTGTGAATGGGGAGTTTGCAGATGTGATTAGATTTATGGACTGTAAATAAAATACACAGGTTAACCTGGATTAGCCAGGTGGGCCTTGTGTAACACATGGGTCAGAGAAGATGCAGCAGAAGGGAAGTTGGAGAAACTATGCAGGAGAGGAACTCCAGCTCTTATTGTGAGGGGCAGGGTGGGGGCATTTCCACATGGGAAATACAAAGAAAAATTCAAACAGCCTCTAGGAAAGATCTCCAGTAAGGCTTAACCTCTGGCTGACTGCCAGTAAGGACACAGGAACTTCAACCCTACAAAAACAAGAAACTTAATTTAGCCAATAATCTGAATGAGCTCCTACCCAGAGCTTCCTGAGCAAACTCAACTTTGCTGATGCCTTGCTTCAGTTTTATAAGGCTCAGAGCAAAGCCAGGCTGGATTTCTGACTACAGATCCCTCTAGTAAGAAATCTGTGTTTTTAAGCCACTAGAGGTTTGCAATAGTTGACCATGGCAGTAATAGAAAACCAAATTCCCAGGCCATCCAGATAGGCCAGCTACCACCACAGAAACACCAGCATCTTGTGACTTTCTTGCTGATTCTCTGTAGATACAAACCAGGATATAATTCTTTTATGAATCCTCTGCAAAAACAACAACAACAAACAAAAAAGTGTTTGTGGACCATCCACCAGGTGATAAGTACTTTATAGCCATCATACTATTTAATGCTCAGCAAAAAGAGAAACAAAATTGTAAAAAAGTTCTCTACACCACTGCATGCTAGAACCCATGGAAGTAATCATGCCAACCTCCTCAGTACAAAATTGAGCCTGTCCTGTCTGACAGCAAAGTTTCTCATTTTCATAGGCAGCCTTACATTTTTACAGTTGTACAAAAGAGCTGGGAGAAGGGCCAGGAAGCAGCTCCAGACAAGGAGGTCACAGACTCCTGCTGTTCTTACCCAAAGCTTTTCAAGAATAAAAGCTTCTCAATTTGTTGTCTGCCTTTGGTTAATTCACAGCACTTTGAATGGTTGTTCTTGACACTTTTCCCAGTTTCATGCTTATTTTGTGGAAAGATATCCCCGATCTCTCATGTTGCCATCATGAGAAATCCCACCCACCGTTTTCTCTCAAGACCTTTCCCTGGTGGCCCCAAGAGATTCTCTTGGTGGGGATTCTCACTCTACCTAACTTCCTTTCACCGACCCCACCAAAGTTATGTCAAAGAATCAAATATCTACGCCCTTCAGAGGCATCTTCCAGAAACTCCCATGTCTGTTTACCTTTCCCAACTCTTCCCTGGGATAGGGTTTTGCAGCTTGAATCTATTTCTGTCCTATGCATATTATCTAAAATCAGTGAGCATGCAAATCTGGCTGCTGGTGCTCTAGCTTCAACTGTCACTCTGTATTTTTCACCACAGTTAATGAACCATAACTGTCCCCAAATACTTTGGCTCTCAGACGAGTGGGACCAGCATTCCCAAGTGGATATCAATTTACCATTGCATTTATCAGACAAGAAGGAGCCTTGTGTGTGTGGGTTTTTTCCCTATTCAAGTCTCATTCTTTGTAGCTGAGAGCTGAACTTTCGACCATTTTAGGAAAAAAAAAAAAAGACCAGAATGTTTTAACATGTTACTCTCTTCTTTATTTTTGGTACATTACCCCTACATTATTATCCTCCTTTTGGAACTCTCAGAAAATAAAGGAAACCAACAACTCCCTATGGTAATGGATCTGAAAGTCATTTAGTCAGGTGGTAGAGTTCCTGTAAACTCACGAATCTAAATGTCATGCCATCACTATTAGTTGTCTGAGTAAATAGTGCAGGTCTGATCATGTTTTGAATGCATGAGTATCTTCATTATCACATACAGGGGTGTTTACAGTAGCTGCTATGATCGCACACTTTCTTTAACGCTAGCTATCAAGTCTACGGCTGCTATCTAGTGTTGGAAGGGGGAAAGTGTATGACATTTATTGATTTTACAAAGTATTCCTCACTCTCAAAAGGATTAGGAATCACTGGTCCAGGAAAACTGGATCTCTAGCAAAATAACATTTCTATCCCTTTTTGAGAAGTAGAATATCTGAGTCACTGTGCTCCTCATCCCCACTTCTGGCTTACACCAAGACATTGGCTGTGGTGTGGTGACTGTGGAATAGGTAGAATATTGGTCAGAGAATCTGAAGACACCATTTTTTCTGAAATCTCATTAACTTGCTAGAAATTCTTGTGCCTTCCACTTCATTTTCTTGATTCCTCATTTCTTCATCTATACAATTATATTATTAAATGATTCCATTGACAACTCATCCATCCTTTAGTTCAATGAATTGTAATTTTCAGGCACCTTGCAGACATCTTTCTCCTCGTAAACCATTGAATGGCCACAGGCTTTTATAGGGAATTGTATTTCCCAGCTAAGTGCCAACAGCTTCTTCATTTGGATTCTGATTATAAAAATATGACACAGTTCATATTTTTATGATGACCACTAACATCAGGCTGAAGTTATAGAACACACATAACCTTTCCTGTCCCAAGAAAAGTCATCATTCTCAAGGACTTTCTGTGTGCCAAGCACTTTTTATGCATCAAATCATCTGTTCCTTCCAAGTCTATGAAGTACCCTGTCTTTTTTCCCTTTTACAGGTAAAGATACCCAAACCCTTCTTTGGTATAATTTTGTATCATCTTCACGTCCTTTAGATCATCTTTCACTCACAGGGAAATAATGTGTGTATTTGTCCTGGGGTATAATCCATAAATAAAAAAGTGATCACCATGTGGGTCCCTGTTGTGAAACACAGCAAGATTCAGGGAAGAAAATGAAAGGTTCCCCTAGCTATTACTATTTAATATTTCCTTCTCTGAGACAAATGCCATACCTATGTAATTATCCTTAACCTTCACTGGGAACAAAAAAGAGCTGTTGATTAAAATTTGCCACTCCTTTTAGTAAATTTTAAATGTAAGACAAATAATATAGTGGGAAGGTATTAAGTAGATGAAGTTCTTGACAGCTGGAGGACTTTGAAGTTGAGAAATAATTGAATTAACCAGTCCTTGCTTTATCCCTTTTGCTGTCTCACCAGTATCCAACACAAAGAAAACTGGGTTCACCCTCAATATACTAAATTAGAACGGATCTAAGCAAACAATGACAACACAAACGGGTGTTGACAACGCTGTGAAAAATCATCTTCCATCTGCAATTGCTATGTATGTAATGTGTGAATGACCATAGATTGGTGCAGAACTTTAAGAAAGTAAGATGAACGAAATTAAACAACTGTTCTCAGTAACCCCATTCCTGAATGTCTATCTTTAGATAATCTATCCATATAAACAGAAAGAGGCATGTATGAAAATGTCCACTGCAATATCATCTACAACAGCAAAATGCCAGAACCAACATAAATATCCACCAAAGACTCTGTTTTTTGAAGATTCAACCAATGCTAAACCAGTCCCTAAAATAAATTTGATTCTTTCTGAAGGATGTGCTGATGGTAAGGCTGTTCTGTCTTGGTTTTGTTTCCTTTCAACAATTAGCATACTCCTCTTCTTGGCTTTCCTAAATATCATGTGACTAGAAGTTAGGAAGATATGACATCCAGAATCCCAGATGTGATTTGCATTCTACCAACAAGATTGGTTTGTACAAGATGTGGAAGAAGAAAGGAGGGAAGCAAAAAGACCTATTATTCTTCCTTCAGCACCAATAATGGACACATGGACTATGTCAAATGTGAGTTTTGTAGAGGCCAGCAAGACTCTTGTCAACCATCCACCTGGGTGTTGAGCAGCAGCTGGGACCATCAGCAGTAGTTTCCGACAGTTTTTGACCTCTGCTCTGACAGTATTTCCAGATTCTCTGAAAATGAACTTGGAAAGTAAAGGGATCCACTCTCCTCACCCACACTTACCATGATAGTTTTCATTCCTCTAGCCTTCATATATTAAGCACTTAATTCCCTGTGTTAAATGGTAGCATGATTAAAATAGCTAAAGTAATATATATTCTTTTATTTCTAACCTGTTGTAAGGAGATTACATTTTAGAGCAGCACAGTCCAGTAATAATAGAAGTCATATATTTGAGCCACATGTGTAAACTAAATTTTTGTAATAGCCACATTAAAACAATAAAAATAAACAGGTAAAATGAATTTAATAATTTGTTATTTAACTTAAGATATACAAAGTGTTATTTCCACACATAATCAGTATAAATACATTAATTATATCATACCATATTGCTTTGTGACTACATCTTCAGGATACAGTGTGTATTTTATACATGTGCTACTTTTTAATCCAAACTAGTCATGTTTCAAGCAGTTAATGCCTACGTGTGACTAGTAACTCTCACACTTTACAATATAGAGCTATATTATAAGACTCTATGGCATAATAAAGTAGCAAACTATTGTGTTGCTATTTAAATTGACTTTGGGACTTGGCAAGTAACTCTGTTATCTCATCTCCATCCTGGTCCATTAACTATCTGTCAAGGAAGAGCTGGTTCTCACCCAGATTGGATCAAAGGTACCCCATTTGATGAAGAAGAGTAAAAGTTCTATACCTAAAACTACATGGAAAATTCTACTTGGCAAAAGGGCTACCATCCCAGTAGCTGGAGGGGTCTTCTTTCTGGTTGGGTAAACTCAGGGCCAGGGAAAGAAGGGATTAGTTCCTGAGGGGTGTAGCTCTCCACTGTCCTGAGTGGGTGTAGCCCACTCCATCTTGTCAAATGAGAGGGCTGATGGAAGAGTCAGCAAGGTCTGTTTTGAGAGATGCCACACTGGTCTCATTAGGCTAGAACATGAATCTTACTTATAGACATGTCCCACAGCATGAGCAATAGAAATGCAGCTATGGAGAAAGCATCTTGCCAACACTGAAACTGGATTACACAGAAAGAGATATAAGAGTGGATGCTGGAAAGAACAGCATCTACCAAGGTCAGGGCAAGTCAGATGGCTGCCTGTACCATGAACTACAAGAATTATCAGACAGCAACCAGTGATGCTACAGCCAGAAGTTAGAAACCAGGGCAAGTGTGCAGGAGTTTCAGTAAAATTTGCTGCCTTGACTTGAACTAGATAAAGAAAGATATTAAAAACCGGAATAAACTGTCAATGCTCAGTTTTGCCCAGTTCACAAATTTGGAGGTTGAGTCTGAGCATTTCAGGAGTGTGGGAATGACACTGATGACAGAGGCCATGTGTGTGAGTACACACACACTCACACACAACCCAGACATGTCCTTCCCATGCACAATGGGACATGGGGGGAGGGGTGTATAGAAGCTTTCCTTACTTCTGAGAAAAAAGAATCTTTCTTAGGTAGCAGAAGGTGCTGTTACCATGACGACCACCAAATCTTAGCCCAATCCTAGGGCAGTAGCTGGAGGTTGGGTTTTTAGGGAAAAATAAAATAAAACAAAAACGAATGTCTCTCTTGGCCATAGCAACCTTCTACAAAGGGGCAGTGTGTCTGCTGGACTCAGAATCTAAACAGAAGAACCGCAAATGCCTGGAGGTCGATGAAAAATCTTTCCAGAAGGTTAAGCGTCCTTTCATACCTGACAGCATCCAGGCTGGGGCTCAGCGTGCAGTTACCAAGGAACCTGCCAGAGTAAATAAAACACGCCTTTCCAACAGTATCCACATTCCAGTCTTGGGCCTCCACAGCCTCAGCTTTTGGACCTTCACAATGCTGGCTTTCTCCCCTGCAGTCAACCCTCATTTCCAGAACTGAGCTAAGTCCTGGCAGCTCTGGGTGCTTTCCTCATAGACTGCCCCCTTTCTGTCTGCAGTTCAGCATACTGCTAAATTCCTGCAGTGTGAACTGACCATGGAAAATGGTGTACTTCCTCTATAAGAATGCAGACCCAGCATCAGGGGTCCTGTGAGGTGGTGACCTCACTGGTCTCCAGTGGAACCTCACTGGCCCTTCTCCACTGTCAGGCACACACCACCCAGTGTGTTGTATGCACACCTGAAAGGACACTCCTAAAGTTCTAGGATGAAGAAACCAACAGTGGGGTCCTTCCTGCCCCAGTGAGGTTAACCTACAACCACCTCCATGTTATTCCAAGACACAACCACCACCCAGAAATTATACAATCCGAATCCTGCTTTTCTGTCCTTCCCCCATCCACTGAGGTGCCCTAACAAAAGCATCCAATGCCTAGAATCAAATAAAACCCACCCAAATTCTAAAGCTTCCTCTACGGCGGAAGGGGTCTACAAGAGGGGAGTCAACTAGTTAGAATACCTCAACAAGTAAATATAACATAAAAATCTTTTATATAATAGAAAAATATCATCTAAAAATAATCTTTTGTTTTTTCATTTGTGTTTCAGTTCCTACAGAAATTGTTGATGCATTAAGCAGAATTCTAAATAGGTAAAAGAAAATATTTATTGCACATTCAGATCCCATGGGTAAACTACTATCAGTTGTCTACATTCAGCCACTGCTACTTTCTTAACTTTCCAGAAAACTGTTCCTATTCTAGCTCATCTGCAGTGTAACAAACATAGGGGAAGAGTCACTAGAGTGGGCACTATTAATTACCTCCATTTCGTAAAGAACCCCAAATGACCCAATCAGGGACACAATTGGTCTCTGCAGGCCAAGATCAGAGCACAACTCTTGCAAGTTTTGGTCAAGGGCTCTATCCAAGTTTCCAGAATATCATATTACCAGCAAGGTGCATGTCCTGAGTTGAACTGAGTGGATCAAAGAGATAGGTTTCTTTTCATAACAAGTAACAATGACCACTTCTAGTCAAGGGGATGGGGAAACTGGAGATCAGGGTCAGAGGGAGAGGGTGTCTTCACTTCTGGGACTTTGGATGAAGTACCATATGCGGGAATCAATTCTTTTTAAAAATAACCAATACTTAATCTTAAGTGTTAGTTGAAATGTAATTTAAATTTTAAATTTAATTTTTAAATTTCTTTTCTAGATTGATTTCATTCTACACTCCAAATTAACTGAGTTGAAACATACTTTGTGATTATTGTGGTTCTTGAGGGTGGCTAAACTCTGCCCCGAATAACCTCACCTCCAAGGTCAAAGGAAACAACCTTAGAATGGAAACACAGGGTTCAGACTGTTATCCATCTACACCAAAAAGGTGTCTTGTTCAGTGAAGATAAATTAGCCAGCTCACAGTTGCCTGTGCTAGAAAAGGAAAGGTGTGGGGTAGATAATAAAATATATGCAAAGTTTTAAATTTACACTAAATTTATACTCAGCATTGGAATGTGCTTGCATACTACAAAACATGGATGTTTTAGTCCCTGAATTTACAACATTGTAAACCAAACACTGAAGCATTGGGAATCTCCTATTTTCCCTCAAAATGTTAGAATGCTTTTGACCAAGAGCATGAAAAATCCTGAATCGAGGAAATTTACAAAATGGAGAGACCACAGCTCAGGATTTATTGCTTTAGCAGCTCAGCAACATCGCCCAGGTCCCAAGTCTTCCCATCCCTCTTCTCTGCTGTTCTCAGCATGCTGCCTTCATTCTCAGGATCACAGCAATATGGCGTCAGGACTCCCCAGCATCCTCTCCAGATACAAGGTTAAGGGTGAAAGAACAGATGTTTTCATGGAACAGGGAAATTTCCAATATTCCCCTAGTCCTACCACACCCCTGTATGGTATATGACTTATCACCGACTATTCCAGAGCTACTCACCAGCAGGGGTATAGGATAATTGCAATGGGCCTACACTAATGGGGAGGCGGGAACAAGTGCAGGCAAGTCAAACACAACTTCTTTTCCCCAAGAAGCATCTTCCTGCAGCCACTTCTTCAGAAACATTACACAGGAATAAACTGAGATTTTTTTTTTTACTGAAACTGAGTATCAATTTGCAGAATGCTGCCTCTCTCCCACCTTGTTCCTTTCGGGCTTATTCTTTCTAAAAGGTGGTGAGAAACTGTGTTTCTGGTTTCAAGTTCCTACTCCCTGTGCACTGTAAGTGATAGGATAAGTGAAAATAAAGATGATGCTTGCATCACTAAAAGACAACTTGGGTCAAGTAAGTGCAGTTCAGCAAAGCATTAAAACCCCAATTTACCACGAGGGAACATAATAATGAGTAGCTGGCCCATGTACTAGATGAATGTGTCTGCTAGAATGAGTATTCTGTACATTACTGTCATTTCCAGAAATCTACCAATCTACCAGAAAAAAACAGGAAGAGGTATTTTTTTCAAGTCTATGATCAGATGAGCTATGTAGGATACAGGTGTCAGGGGAAAGTCTCAGTGACTCAAAGCTTCCTCATGCAGAGGTCTTTGCCCTTGTCTACTGCACCTGCCCCAGCAGCTTAGAAGTGGACACTCAGGGAGTGTTCTCATTAAAGGTGGATGATCCCACAGGAAAAGGGATGGATTGATGTCACTGACGTGCTGAGATAATAACCACCTCGGCTGCACAAAGCCCAGTTGGCAGTTAAGAAGAGAATTGCCTATAAGCAATTTATGCGACGTAGCTAAGAAATAAAACATAGTGTCAGATGGGCCACTAAAAACCAGTGTGAGAATCTGTTCCTTTTCTTTTTTTTTTTCTTTTTTCTGGAACAAAACAGAAGATACAGCCACTGGCTACATTTATTTTTGGAGTTGGGAAGAATGGAAAAGAAGAGAAATAGAAGTAGGTGTAGACATATGGATTGATCTCATTCTACCCTGGAGAAAAGCATCCATCTCAGCATGTCCAGGGTTACCATGGGCCATACACTTATGACCTTGCCATCAGAACCACACAGTTTGGTCTTGCTTTTTAATACCAGACAGGGCAAGAGTACCAGGAGGTAGTCAGTCTACAATCAAAAATTGAAAAACAAAAGTCTGACTGATCTTCCATCTCATGCAGCCACATTGTGTTCTAAAGCAGCACCTGCTGAGTTCAAATGTCATTGGAATGACATAGGGACCAAGGACAGAACAGACTGGCTCAGAAGGTCTGGGGTGAAACCTGATACTGAAGCATTTCTAAGTGCTTCTAAAAAGTTCCCAAATGAAGCTGATGCTGCCATTCAGAGTAGCCAGATTCTAAGCTCTCCATGGTGAAGCATAGGTTTATGAAATCACCAGTTGGTGTGGTTTCAAAATATACAAATTTTAAGGTAAGAAGGAACTTTTTAAAAAGTCATATTATAGGGTTTAATGTCTAGAGTATAGAAAGGTCTTCTATAACTCAAGCAATGAGGCACAACTGTTTGGTGATGGGTACCAAATCAAGCCCTGAGACAAGCCCCCCTGGTTCAAGTTCTTTGACCTCAGAATTCTGATATTGTGCTCATCTGGAATGATACTCAGACACAAAATTGTGTCAGAAAGGAAAAAAGCAAAAACTAGATGCTAAAGGTAGTTCCACCATCCCAAGGAAGCACTTTAGACAAACCCTTGATTTCCCTGGGATTAGTCCATTGTCAATTTATATGCAATAGAGCATATAAATTAACAGCATTCACCAGTAAAGTTTAAAAAAAAAATCTCCCAAAATATTTTGCTTGGAATACTGGCCTCAAGAGACATCTGTGAGAGAAAATATGGTCTTGTAGTCAAATATTTTAAAAACGCTGCAGATTTAATCTCCCTTTTCGATAGTCACAAGCACATTAACATGTTAAAGGCTCTGGAAAGTTCTGTAGTAAAGAAATCTGTTCGATTTTTCTCTTTACCCAGCTATTTCACTTTGGGTTCCCAAAGCAGATGCTGAGACAAGATTTGCGTGCTGTGGGTTGATTTGGGAGTGAAAGGGAACCATGGTAAGGAAATTGGGCAGCAAGACAAGGGAAGTAAGGCAGGCTTGAACAATACTTTGTTCTGCTGGTCACCCCTGGAGATACCCCTGTCCTAGTAGGGAATTAACAGGAGCTGGGGTAGAACACCCATAATCTTGTCTACCTAAGAGGAGAGATAGTAGTATGCTTATACACCAGCTCTGGCCAGTCAGAGTAAGGACTGTTCAGGGTGGGTGTCAAGCTCCTGAATGTCCAGTCATAACTCCTGGCAGATTCTTTGAGGACACAGGGTGCTTGCTGGCTTTGGGAGAGGCCTTATGAAGAGTTACAGACACAGGCCACTGGACATCAGTCTCTTGTGCTGAAGTGGATGAAAGGGACAAGCTGAGTACCCCAGCACCACTACTTCCAGCATTTCCCAAACATCACTATGGAAGGCCTCTCTCTTATTCCTAAATGACTAAAAACACCCTGCAGAACTTTGGGACACTAGACAATTGTTTAGATGACCCCTGATTCTAATACTCCAATATTCTTTGATTTTATGGTACTTCAAAAGAACTTCAATGTTTATTCATAGCTGAATTAGCACTCGATAGCTAAGCCTTGACACTACTCTCTTGTGCTACACAAGTCTGGCCACCTACCAGCACTTATGGGGAGAGAGACTCTGTTCAAGCTTGGCAGATGGGAAATTTCAAAGATAGGCTCTGTGCTCCCATCCCAATCATCCCTCAGGAGCACGGCTGTTTGTTTCTCAGGCTTTCCTCCCAAAGGTAGATGGAGTGAGTTGGCAATCTCACCTTAAATACACACATTTCTTCTTGTCTATGTCCCCAAGTTTGCATATTTGCATTTTTTCCTCAGTAACAAGTTGACCTCCTGAAATATTTTCTTGCATTCAAAAACAAAAACTCTTTTCTGAGTCTGTGGAAAATGTGAGGTCAGAGATCAATCACGCTCAGGTCTAATATCAGAGCTATCTGTAACCAAGGAAAGAAAGAAGGACAAATCCTTAACCAAGAAACTTGGCCAGCCCTTCTAGACAAATGGGCTGTCTTCAGAGACGCACGTGAATGAGCAGGCAACCCATCCCGCATGGTTGTCAGCATTCCCTCTCCTAGCCAGGCAGCTTGAAGGCTTGCCTGGGCGGAAAAAATTACATTGGCCTTAGTTCAAGCCTCCTCATTCTCTTTAGCTGACAAGTCTTACAATGAAACCAAGAACCAGAAAGAATTAGAGGTTTGCCTATTTTTCCTCATTTTCAGAGGTTTTACTGCTTCTAGGAGTCATCTCAAAATTCTATTTTCAGTCTCATTCTCCCTACACAAACATATCAATAATTGTCCCATTATATGCACACCTGAACTAATTTACAAAATGTGAATATAAATTATCCAGCAAATCGTATTAACACTATGAATAAATATAAGAAGGATGTTCACAGGAGACAGCAAACCAGCCTATTTCTAAAGAGCAAGTACTAATGTGAAATCAGTTCAAGTCAGGTCAACCAGGAGCCTGGTCCCGTGCTGAACAAGGAGTTGAGAGCAGACCCAGCACTAGAACTAGAACTGTGGGTTTGGTAGGCCAAAAGGGTCATAATCAGAATTTAATATGGTTCAGCTTCATACAAAAGTGAATGACATACCAAGAGATATTTTGAAGAGCTGAAGGGAGTAACTGGGGAAGATCCCATAAGGAAGTAGAGTTTTTGCCCACTCCAAAAAAGAAAAAGGATCAAATATTTTACAAGTATTGAAAAAAAGGTCACCCATAATCTTGCCTTCTGAAGGTAATTTATGTCATCAACAGTTATCAACTGTTTTCTTATGTTTATGCATTATTTTTTCTAAGACATCTTGTTCATACAAGCTTATTGTTTTGCAACCTATTTTGGTTTGGGGTTGGTTTGCTTTTTACTGAATCACATATCTCCAACACCATCCTATGCCTTTTCTGTCTTATTTGTTTAAATTTAGAACATTTAAGGTGTTTCTACGTCTCAACATTTCAAACAGAGCTATAGCTCACATTCTTGAACTCAGGTCTCTGAATCCTTGTATAATGCCTTCTTATAACTTAAAATTTCACGATAGACTTGTCAGATAAAAAGATGCACACATTTCACATGGAGTAAACATTATCAGATTAGAGGAAATAGATTTTAAACTGGTCTTGAGGCATCAAAGGGAAGGCAGGGACAGGATGTACAGGCTTGGGCTATACACAAGAAAAGACGCAGACTCATAAAAACTCAGTGGTGTGCTTCCGTGACCTACAATTTAGAGTAGTGGCAAAAGAGGCCAAAAACATATTTAGGTATAGTTGTGTCTGGAAGAACTCAGCAGCTCCAGCTCTTCATTGCATCTCAGTTTCCTTTCCTGTCTTCTTCCCTCAAACCCATACCCATCGCAGTTATGAGTGATCAAGCTATGATCAAGCTGAGACAGGGGATATGGGTACCACCCAATATGATGCAGCATCTGTGCTGGAGGGCAACTTGTGAGGAAGACAAGGAACGTCCCCATTCCCTCTCCCCAGTCCTGAGCCCTTGTCCCCCAACATTGGCCCTTGCCCACCCACCCGGACCTGATGATCAGAGCTTGCCTTCAGCTCAAAAATTCACAGCAAGCCACTACCTCCTCTAAACCTCCACTGGCAAGTGGTGGTGGTGATAACATCACATTCCATGGTGTTTCCATGAGAATGACATGCAAATCAGACTTATAATGCCTTCAGAAGAGTGCATGCAAGAGCTCCACAGGACAGTGAGTTCATGTGACTATTAATATTCTGACAATGATTCAACAGCTCTTAACATGTGATAACAGGATGAGCACAGGCTTCAGCATCCAGAGGTCTCACATGTGAGACAGAGACAACACCACAGAGCTGTTGTAAAATTCAAGATGAGGTATGAAAAGGGCCTGGAGCCCAGATGGAACTCAAGAGCTCTTAGCTGTTTCTATTACCATGATGTTATCAGAAATGTCCATTTGTAAACATACTGGCATGCTTGTGTCTTCAAAGAGAATGAAGTGCCTGAATCTCCCTATGGTGGGAGACAGACCAAAGTCAAAATGTGAGGTCACTGATCAAGCGTATAGAGCCAGAAATACTTAAGATGTAAGCTTGGAAATCAAAGAGGCCTTGATGGGAACAGAATGGATGTAATAGGGGTATGATGGTTAATTTCATGTGTCAACCTGACCAGGCTAAGCAATGCCCAGAAAGCTGGTAAAACATTATTTCCAGGTGACTTTATGAGGGTATCTTTGAAAGACAGCAATTCATTTGGTAGTTTGAGTGAAGAAGAGTACCTTCACCAATGCAAGTGGACATCTAAGCTGATAATGATTTGAATTGAACAAGGAAGCAGAAGGGTGAATTCACTCTCACTGCTTGACCTGAGACATATACCTTCTCCTGCCCTCAGACATTGGATTTTAGCAATGCTGGTGCATTGGGCCCTCTGAATCAGGCCAGGCTTCTCAGGTCTTTGGATTTACACCATTGGCTTCCTTGGTTCCCCAAATTGCAGACTGCAGATTATAGGATTTCTAAGTCACTATAATCCCACCAGCTCACTCCTATAATAAATATCCTCTTATACCATATACAGACAGACAGAAACAGATAAATATTCCTTTTGCTTAGAAACTTGGAAGTTGTAATGGACTTTTCCTTAAATTTAAACATAGAGAGGTGTTAAAAGAGATGATAGGACCCTTGGATGCAGAGAACTTGCAAGACAGTATATGGAGAGAGGCAATCTTTCAACTGGGAAACTTGGGCTCTGGGGTATACAAAGGCTCTTGAAAGAATATCTAGGCACAGATGGTTCTGAGGAAATAAAGTTCCATGTCCTCCATTTCCATGCAAATTCTGCCCTAGAATTAATCTTCCTAAGAATGTGTGTGTCTAGCCCAAATGTCCTAGAGATTTTCTTTATCCATGTCCTCCTTCACAAGCACCACCTCTCTTTTAGCTATTTTGTTGTTGCTAACATTCCCTAGGTACATACATTTTCTATACCAGGGCACACTTTTGCCTCAGAGAGAACTCTTGCAAGAGTCCTCCAGGGAGCACATGAAACAGATACTCTCCATAAGTGCCAAGAAAGCAGGAGAGGTTTTCTGACATCATGTGTGTGGTGACAGGTAGCCAGATCAAGCCTGTCACTGCCCTCCAACCGATCAGTGTATCAGAAGGGCTCCCAGCACAAAATGAGCCATGTTCCATAATCGATGGGAAGTTGTCAAAAACGATCTTTTTAATGAATTGCTTAGACTACATTGTGCCTTGAGAAAAATGGCCCTGTATTCAGAAAATCTCTTTTTTTAGAGAGGCAATTTCAGTAGCTAAATATTTGAATGTAG
The DNA here is from genome assembly GCA_004024945.1 of Uropsilus gracilis. Taxonomy (NCBI): domain Eukaryota; kingdom Metazoa; phylum Chordata; class Mammalia; order Eulipotyphla; family Talpidae; genus Uropsilus; species Uropsilus gracilis. Next base: position 135,085 of record PVHY01000985.1, on the reverse strand, counting down.
TTAAATATTTATAGATTCACAATGTTAAATATTCAGGTTACCTCTGGTCGGCAGATATTTCATATCATCAGTCATCGCCTCACAGACTCATGTATCTCTCATTACCTGCTTCTTCAGTTATTCTTTTAAACCTTTTCAAGTCATCTAATTGCTCCAGCAACTGAGACATTTTTATCAACTCCTGTTCATTAAAAGCCTTGGCTTCCAAGGCTCTGTGCCCACAGCCAGAATTAGTCAAGCACAAGGGCTCTCTTTACCGTGGCCCTTCCTTCACCCTGCTCCCTGTTTTAAACAACACACAGAATTGTTGGTTCCATCCCTGAGTCCTTGAAACTATGCTGTTCATTCATCTTCCTCTTTAATTCCACAAACCAGTGTCCTTCCCACAATTACTTTTTTAAATTTTTTTGCACCTCCCCACCTCTCCTTTTCTTTTAACTAAAGTGGTTTCAGTTGGATTTCTCTTCATGCATGGCATGTAATAATGAGTGAACATCATGCAATATATAAACTATTCCTTTATGACCACACTGATAGAAAATCTAAGGGGCTTCAGCTTTATTTTCCCACAAAGCAATAGGTGCCCCTAATATGTGCTTTCCACCAAGTGTGCACATATGGAGTAGATCCTCATTCACCAGCACTAGCAGGCTGTCTCTGCATGTCTGATGCAAATCACTGCTTTCATGACTTGCTATCCAAAGAGAGCACACACAGCAGTGACATCCCACCGTGGGGACAGGAAAGGCTTAGTGAAGGGAAGGCCATTTTACTGGGGTCCTGAAGGATAGGTAGGGTTCCAGAAGGCAAAGATCACAAAGAACTTTCCAACCAGGGGACTAGGAGAAACCAGGAACAGAGAAGCAACAAAGTGGCAGGCTAGCTTGCAGACCAGGGAAGAACACCCAAGCCAACTGCTGTGCCAGATGTGTGAATGTCAGGAGAAATTTCAACAGGAAGTATCCAGACCTTCAGATAACCTTCCACCAAGTCAAGAGTGCTCTCTTAATGTAATAGACAATGAGAAGTCACAAATGTTTCTGAGTCAAAGAATGACATTATCTGAGCATGCTTTAAGAATATTAATGCAACAGCATAATGTAGAGTGAGTTCAAAGCAGGAAGAATGGGGGCAGAGAAACTAGAAGAAAGCAGACGCAATCATCTTGGGCAGGAGATAATGAGGGAGTGAACTGGGATGGTAGAGATGGGAAGCAGGGAGTTGATGGACGGGAGAGATACGGCAGAGATAGAGAGCTGACAAGATTTGACAACTGTAAGTATGAAATCCTTCACAAAAGTGTGTATCATTCTTATTTGCTGTTACTTAAGGAAGTCAAGATTTGCAGACCATCTGTCATTGATGCTAAGAACTCAGTCAGATTTTATCCCCACTTAAAGCACGTTGTCAAAAACCTGAGACCTTACCTCACAGGGTCATGTAATAGGGTACTGTTGCAGATGGGCATTACCAGAGCCAGTCACCTACAGAGTGCAATGTCTGAGACAGTATCAAGTTTCTAACCTCCCAACATGTCCTAAGTGGAACACCTCAATAGGTACCACTGAACTCATCACTGCATCCATGACTCATCCAAAGTTCCAGAAGAGCTGCGTTGCACTCAAAAACAGACCTGCTTCAGAGTTGCCTTAGGGGAAAGTCAAGATGTCAAGACAGAGACAAAGCTTGGGTTTTAGAGGACAGGAAACAGGACATCCCCAGTGCTCAACACAGAGCCTAGTATGCAAGCAGATGCACAGTAAATGAAGGAAGAATGATTTGATAACTGAACAAATTACAGACTTTGTAGAAAGTTCAAACTTCCTACAGAGATCCCAATACCAGTCACCTCTCTCCTTCTACCAGCATCCTAGCCCTCTTCTGTGGCACCACATAAAAAGTGAATTCTCCATGGCTTTGGTCATTGCATGAGAAATGACCCCCAAATGCAGGGAGAGAGAAGATACAGAGAACAGGTAAAAGGGAGAGGAGAGCAGAGATTTGCAAAGGCATAAATCCAAACCTGCTCCACCCCCACCAGTTTGGACCATACTGCTTATTCTCTTAAGAATAGCAAGAAGCACTGAATACATTAAATAATCATTTTTAATTTAAGTTGGTAAAGCATTTGGGAATATCAGCAGTGTGTACAACTCTCACAACCAAATAACAGTCAGGGCGCCCACCACAGTGACTACTTATGTCTCAACACTGGTTTCCTTCCTTATCATCTCTTTGTTGCTTCGAGCCATGATTTGATGAATCTCTGCACCAGAAAAAACAAAACTTATTAAAATTATGCTGTCAAACTCTTGTAATTTCACTTTATCTTGCTTTCAGCTGTTTACCAAAGAGTACTCCCTCCCCAACCCTAGAACTCTAAGCTTAGAAACAACACCTGCCTCGGGTCCTTCTTCTTTCCTGTGCAAACAGAAGTATCTCATGTAATATTGAGGTATTCAAGGTTCAGAGAGAGAAATCACTTGTTGTTCTCCCTTCTCTGACTACATGTGGGTGTTATAACCATACATGGGAGGCATTTTGAGGTTGAAAATTTACAATGATCAGAATTCTTTCATATCACACCCAGGAGGAGGACCTGGGGCTTCAGGGAAAATGACAGAAACACATATGAAAAAAACTTTGACCTTGATGGAGTTATGACCACATCAATGACCTTGGTTCTGCAAAGGAACAGAATGAAAGAAATTTAGGAACATCCAGCGCAACCCTACATAATCTGGGCCATGGCCAGTGAGAACCTGCCAGTCTTCGGGCAAGAAGGGGTCCATTACCAAGAAGATGGTATCCTCCCTACGTATCATGTGGCCACAAATGGGCCTTGGTCTTCCTTGTCTAAGGAAGAGACAAAAATACCCAAAGGTGGCACCAGTCTTTGGAATGAGTTGGTGAAGGTGCCTTTAGGAAATCCTGCCAGGTACTTTTGGGGGAAGCAACTGGAAGAGGTTTGGGGGTTAGAAAACAGTAGCAATCAAACAAATTGGTGGTAGAATGTTAGTGAAACTAAGATAAAGCATCAGCACTCTGATCACATTCATCTCCTCAACTCTTAAATTTCCATGTTGTTAGCTTTGGATTTGCTTTTCCATGCATTTCCTAACAAGATTACCCTGGCAAAAGTCCAAATTTCACTTCAGCTAAACAAAAGAATGCAAGGATGAAGACAGATGGACCAACGTAACCAAGAGAGACCAGGCCACTCCCCAGCCACTGGAGGACTGATCTCCATGGTAGCAGCTTAGGTGGAAGCAGGGTGGAATAGGAGAGAAAAAAGAAATACAGGACCTGGAGACAAGAGATCCTGTCATTATGGAGTGCGACCCCTCCCCTTTTAGTTACTCTAGTTTCTCATCTTCATTGACTACCCTGAAGAATATGGGCTGGGCACTAGGGAAATAAATAGGAGTTATAAGCACTGACTTTGAATTCAGACCAAATCAGGCTGGAGAAATTATTCAGTCACACTTCGCTGAGTGACCTTGGACATGACATTCAGCACCTCTAAACCTCAATTTTTTCACTTGCTAAAAGGGAGCAGTATTAGTACCTACCTCATGGTATCTTGTTGCTAGAATTAATTATGTAAAATTTATGTGTAATTTTATTGCCTGGTCAGCCCTTTATCCCTACCTCCTCTAGGAAAAAGAGCCCTCATCTTTGGGGGAATAGCCTCCCCCATACTTTCACTATGGCATTCTCATGGGAATTGCTACCTTTTAACATGATCTTGACCACAATGACAGACCAAGGGGCAATCACCTCTTCCAAGTGTGTCAAGCACTACATGTACCCAATGACTTTAGCCACTGGTCCCAGGATGGTCATGTGTCCAGAGCAGGTCGTGATACTCTGCAGAGGGATGGAAAGTGAAGATGTTGATACTTCTGACCCAAGTCACCCTGCCTCTCTGTGGTTTGACCATATGCTGACTTGAATTGTATTTACTCTACCTGCAACCAAAAGACTCCTGCATAGGCCAGATGTGGAGTTTTTAAAGTGATGATTGTAAAATGTGGAACTGGTTGAGTGAAAGGCAGTGTCATAGCTTTAACAAATGTCTTCAAATTCTTCAACCCTCCAACTAAGAGATGAGCTTTTATTCCCTGCCCTGGAAATGGGGAAGGCTTAGTGACTGCCTTGATGAATGGAATGTGGTAGAGATTATAACATATGATTTCTGAGGTTAGGATAGAAAGCACTGAGGAGCTTCTGCCACTTTTTCTTGGGACACTCATCCTGGGGGCCTTCAATTGCCATGAAAGTTCAGATCCCCAAGGTTGAAAGGAGAGACCAAGGGGAGAGGGACCTTATAGGGGAACCCAAGCAGGTGGCGCCTCAACCACTGGAATCTTCAACCCCAGTACCCCTTATGAGATGAAGAAGCCTTTGAGAAGAAGACAACTCTAGAGGCTGTCTGAGACCATAAGTGAGAACTGCCTAACTGAGCCCAATAGCCCACAGAATCATGAAAAGATAAATGATTGTTATTGCTTTAACCACTGACTTGGGGTGATTTCGTGTGTAGCAACAGATAAAGAGCAGAAGGTGGTTGGGTTCCCTTCATTCTGGTTGCAATCTTGGGTAAGAATCAGTTAAGCTGCTTGTTAAATGATTACCTGCTTTGTCTGGGGATGCATTCCAATGAGACTAGAGCTTTAGGGACTTGGGTACGTTGAGAAAGAGTAAATGTTCATACTGTACATAGGCACAGGATCATTTGAAGCTACATTTGAAGTTGTTGAAAAGGAATGAACCAAAGATATGGACTTTGGGGTGGTGTATAGATGCAGACAAGTTCATATGGTGCTTGAGTACCTAGTCATTGATGTAATAGCATCTCCTTTATCTTTTACCTATTTTCCACCATTATATCAATCAAAAAATCATTGCCAAAGCTGTTTGATTTGATCATCTGCAACCAAGGAAATCTTTACCACAGTTCCAGGGACATAGAAAACAGCCAACAAATATTTTTCAACCATAGCTGTTTCCCACTGCTGTGTTTCCAGGAAGAATGAGAGGTCAACTATGCATTTTTTAAAAAAGTGCTGATAGCCACACTCTGTTAGCAGCCAGTGGACCACAAAGTCAGCTCACCCATCACCCTACTAGGAGCCCTTAAAATGTAGGAATGCCCAGCTCCCACCCCAGCAACCTGAGTAAGGGTGTTTAGGGATGAGTCCTTGGTGCCTTAGGTAGTTAAAATTCTATGGTGGGCTTCCGATTAAATAAACACAGGTGTTTATCTTTGCTTCCTGCTAAAACCTGATAAAACAACTGCAAAAGAATTAAAGAGCTAAAAATATGCACACAAAAAAATGGAACACCAACAGCAGGTGAGAAACATCAATAACATTTTGTCACATAAAAGCTTTAGGGGAAGATCCACAAAGCAAGCTGAACCTAAGTGCCTGTTGTGGAAGGCAACCAGAAGCAAGGCAATTTGTATCCCAAGACTCCAGAAAAGCTCGGGAAGGCAGAGGCACAACGTTGGGTTGACAAGAGAAAGATGGACAGAAAGTCTGTATAAGAAGCAATTCATGCCCCAGATGTGTGCTCCAATGAAAGAGCTAGACAAGAGCATTCACCCCTCCAGGCAGAAGAGGAGGCTCTCTCCTGGAGAGACAGTGAGCCAGGTGCTAGAGTCCAGGCCTACGCACAGGAGGGAAGATAACGTGCATCACAGGCAAAAGGAGCATTATAATACTGCAGGCTGAAATGAAAAAAACCTTCTGGCCCTTCCTTTCTTGCTTTCCAAACTCTAGAAGTAAATTGAAACACTCAAGACTATACAGAGGATTCATCTTTGCCAAAACAGTTAGACCCAAGGGAAAGACCCACAATTAAAAACATGTGTGTGTCCCCAACAAAAAGCCAAGTTCCCACTCGTTGACCACACCAACTGCCTAGACACAGAATGTCCATTTAGCTTCTTGGGACCCCTCACTTCAATGTCAATGACAGCCAAGGATTCCAGACAAGGAAACCACTGTTGGAAAAGAGATCAAACCAATAGCCAGGACAAAGATAACTGAAATGAAGACATATGCAAAGAATAGAAGAAAATATCTCTCAAAGTTGTAATTAGTGTCTTTATTGCTATCAGCAGGTACTATATTATCAGTGAAAAAATGTTATTTTTTAAATAAAAATTTTATTTTAGTAGCACATTGTTGGTATTTGGGAGGCACAGGCTGTCCCACTTCAGGTGGAGTCTCTGCAGCACAGCCAACATCAAGGCACCCACAGTTATCCAGCACAGCCTATGTGCTCTCCTCCAACCCCCTTCTCTCTCCCACCTCCTCTGAATGCCTCAGTTCTACAGTCAGTTTTCTAAGTTTTGTTCTAAAGTCTGTCTTTGTCCTTTTATTTGGTTTCTCTATATCCCACATAGAAATGACACCATCTAGTATTTATCTTTCTCTTTCTGGTTTATTTCACTTAACTAAATCCCCTCCAGTTCCAGCCGTGTTGCTATAAATGACATAAGTTTCCTTTTGATCACTAAGTAATATTCCAGTATGCATATATACATCACATCTGCTTGATTCACTCATCTGTTTGGGGCACTCATATTATTTCCAAAACTTGATTGTTATAAATAGTGCAACGGTAAACATATAGGTATAAGTTTCCTTTTGAATTATTTTTTTTTTTATTCTATAGGTAGATACCTTAGGAGATACCGGAGATACCTAGCACTTCTGGGTCATATGGGGAAATGTTTATTTTTAAGAACCATCTGAGAACATACAATATCAGAAATACAGTATCAGAATAAAAGAATTAGGAGGAAAAGCTGTGGAAAATTCACAAAAAGTAGAATTTTTAATGGCAAATGAGAAAGAATGAGTGGTCATTCAAAAGATATTGCAAAAAATAAAAATACAAGGAAAGAAATTGTACAAAAAAGTACAAGAAAAATTCTTTAAACTGAAGGATACACACTTCCCTTTTATGAGGATAGAAGTCAGAAAATCCAATGTCAAAAAACACTGGGTTATTGTTCATTTTTATATTTACATTACCTGCTTTCACAGGAAATACATGAGATGATAAAATAGCTACTACTTACTATTTGCTCTATGCCAGTATTTACTGTTACAGATGCATTACATCTCATTTAATATTCAAGAAAGATTAAGTTATAAAAAGTTAAGTAACTTTATACATAAAGCAATATATATTATATATTATATATATAATTATATATCAATTATAATATATAAATAGATATTAAGTAACTTTATATATAAAGTTAAGTAACTTTGCAGATAAAAATCAAGCCAAGACTGCCCATCCTAATCCTACTACTATGAGCTACTATTTCTTCCCTGTTAGTGCCAACTGCACACACATACACATACACACTCACATACACACACAGAATTCTTTACTGTGCCATCCCTTGCTCTTATTTCTTGAGTAACTGCTAACATATTTTATTATTTGCTGCTCTTTGGTTGTTATTTTACTTTTCAGAAAGACTTGGTCCTTTGTGCCACTTCATATGTTCAACTAAATTGGCAACTTTCTGCTTTATTCTTTGAAGCTTTGCACAGAGAAATGTGAAAAATACATCAGTCCTTGGATCTGTCACACCAGATCATATGGCCCTTTAACCTTGCAGTTGCAGTCATTTCTCAGAATTCAAAATCCTCTAGAAAAGAAAAATCTTCTCTTTGTCCCTGTTTGATTAGGTAACGATCTGCTAAGAACTCTTTAGTGATGTAGAAAAGTGCAAATATTTGTTTTTTGCATCCTCTGTGAAGCATAGACCATTTCAAGAGCCAGTTTTCAAAGATCTTGGAATAGGAAAAATATCTTGGAGTATTTGAAACTGTAAACATTATATCAATATTGTAATTTTGGGCTTCTCTCTAAAGAAGATTATCTATTTAACTGGATGAGTCACCTTCTCCAAATAAAAGTAGAGACAGAAACTTTCAAGATATGTTGGCTCTTATATGACCACTATCCTGCACTGGCACTAAAGAGCATTTTAAAAGTCCACAAAATGGCTCAAAGGTTACAGTATTGCTGCACAGCAAGAAGACTTCTTTCAAGGACACATTTATGTGACTTTTTAAGCTCTACCTATCTATTCAGTGCTCTGAATGTGTGTTTCCACAATGTCTGCAAGGCTACTTTCTGTTCCACCAAGAGTCTGCATGACCAATGCCCAACTTCTGCTGAGACCATGTCTTCCAAGTTTCAAAGGTAAAAGGAGCAACAAGGGAACCAGGGCTGACTGAAGCCACTGTGTGCTAGCTGTCTGCTGCTGAAGCAAATGATAGAGAGATCAGAAAATAGGGGCAACATTAACTACCTGAAGGAGAAAAGGGGATACAAGGATGGACCAACTTTCAAGAGGGTCCTGTCCTGTTAAGTGGTTGAAAATAACCACTTAACCACTTAATGTTCTCTGTGGTAACACGAGAACATTATTTTCTTGGGCCTTCAAATTACAATTATGACTTTGAGTACGTATGGGATTATTAGAATCCTAGAAATCATCTGTAGATTGAACTAAACAACAATACATGTATAGAAATTTATTAAATCATGCCTAAGAGGCATTTCATGTGAATACTTTTAAATTAATTTTGCTCTATTGCTAAAATAACAAAGTATTTTTGCCATTTATCCAATTTTTTCCACATCATTTTATTGTGTGTCAAGATAACTTTGTGGAATGCACAAGTCTGCCACGATTCTCTCCACTTTTCAAAGAAAGGAAGAAGTTAAGACTCAGGAATGCTAAGAATTATGTCAAAATTCATACAATTAGTAAGAATAATGGCTAATCTAGCCTGGTACTTTACAAGGTATCAGGACTCTCAAATACATTATAGCCCATGAAAACTTCCTCACAGCCCTGTGAGAATATTGTGATAGTAGGCCCATTTCTCAGTTGTAAACTGAAATGCTGAGAGATGAGGAGGTCTTTACATTTGATAAGTTATAAAACCTATATCTCACAGTCCAAATTTCACACTCTTTTCATTTGAGTTGGAGCACAGGTCTGCTGACTGCAAATCCACTGTGCTTTCTACTAAACCATCTGTTCTCACAGAGGATGGACAAATGAATACTCTTCCTAACTGACCACAATTGTTTTTTTTTTATTTAATAATTTATTCATATATATTTTTATATATTTCACATCTTTGTATTCCCCAGGGTTCATCCCCCCCCACCTCCCTTCCCTGACTGTTCCTGCCCTCCCCCAACCCCCTACCCAAGTTGCGTACTTTGGTTGTTAGCTTGTTTTGACTTTTCCTCCTCGCCTTTTGTTTGTTTATCCTATGTCCCATATATTAGTGAAACCATTTGGATTCTATCTTTTTCTTTTTGACTTTCCGCTACTATGATTTCTTTTAGGTACATCCATGTTATAAATTCATCAAATTTGTCATTTTTAATTGATGAGTAATATTCCATTTTGTATATATAACACATCATTTTCATCCATTCATGTTTTGGGACGTTTGGGTTGTTTCCATGTCCTTGCAATTATAAATAGTGCTGCTATAAACATCTGAGCATAGGTGTCCCTATGTACAAGTATTGAGGTCTCTTTTGGGTAGATTTCCAAAAGCGCGACTAGGTCTCGCTATTTTTGCCCATGAAACCGCAGGCTCTCGTTGCCCCGGGTACCACAGACTCAAGCAATCCTCAGCCTCAGCTTCCCAGGTAGCTGGGATTACAGGTGCGCACCACCACACCCAGCTATTTTTTTTTTTTTTTTGGAACTAGGTCTCGCTACGGGTCCCAGGCGGGACTCGAACCACAATCCCTAGCCCCAGCCACTTCATAGGCTGAGGCTTACAGGCATGAGCCACCGTGCCCGGCCTCCATTTTCATTAATTTAAGGGTTCTCCACACTGCTTTCCATAGTTGACTGCAATTGTTGAGCCAAATATTTTGCAAGTGTTTTTTAAATGGGATATTAGAGCAAGAGTCTATCCAACAGTTAATTTAAATCAATTTACATATAGAAGACGCCATCAAAAATATACATATCTTAACATTTTCAAATAGAGCATGATATTTGGTATTTTATGTCCAATCAAGAAAAGTCATGGCTCTAACACACCTAAATATGTACTGGCATGCCATCACTAAGCTCTGCCCCAGACCAACATACTGAAATGAATGTCCAAAGATAAAACAATGTGATCCTCAATGATCACCTACAAAATGTCCAGCTGTCCTGTGCCCCCTAAGTATCCTTGTCAACCCCCTCAGAGTAACTTAAATCAAAGTCCAGTCTGAGAGACAAAAGTGTATCTGTGAACTAACAAAGCCCAAAAGTTATTAGTCTTCACTTGGCATTCTGTCATATTCCTGTTGTGGGTTGTTTGTTTTGTTTTGTTTTGTTTTCATTCAAAATTAACTCTATTTTGGCATTGATTTTGATGTCTAATATAATTTCATTTTTCAAGCAAAATTTAAAGACTGTCATTTCTACACACTTGCACCCAATGAGAAACAGCTTTGGTGCCAACTATTTTTATTAAAGTTCCTCATGACCACACAATAGAGTGTCATTCCTCTGAATTGAAAGACAGGGTTGTCAGAAAATCTGTAAGTTGTTTCACACAAGTCCCCAAGTGCTGTGAATAGTGCCTCTGTCCAACTGCTTTCACAGATCCGGTTTCAGCATAAAACTTGGCTCAGTAGGTTTCATAAAGCCAATCATCAGATGCCATAAATGTTCAGTGGGTTTCGCGTTGACTCTGAAAATACCATCCACTGTATTTAATCTTTTTCATGTGAAATGTTCATTAGTTTAGTTTCCACAGTCTGAAAAATTGAAAGTTTCTTATGTAATGAGGGTATACTTTTGAGAAATCAAAATGGCTTATTGCTTTTTAAATTTTGTACAAAATGATAAGCACTCTTTTTCCTTTCAACAATTTTCCTAAACAAAGTGAAGGCAGAGGTGAAAAAAAGAAAACTATATTGGGTTGCAAAAGCCCAAAGTTTCATTTTATCAAATATATTGTAACTGAGAAGATAGTCTCTAAATTAACACTGAATCTCAATGTCAATGGAAATCTTGATCCCAAGAGAATTGATGGGGAGTTAAGATAGAAGGGAGTGTGTAAGATAGATGTAGCATAAATCTGAGAAGCCATCTTAATAGGGGATTTGAATTGTGCCATAAAAGTTTGACTTAGTTGCTTACAGAGAGCTTTGAACTTCAGAGAAGGTAAAGCAGGTGTCTATGGTGTCCTCAGATTTGCATTTGATTTTTGCCGTTAAATAAGAAGTGAGGGGCCTCTTGATTGCTCAGATTTGTTTTTGTTACAGCTGTTCCCAGGAGAAATGGTATTTTTGCCATCTGTGAATTGCAGTAACTTCCAGCTTTACTTTATGTTGCCGCATATGTTATCAGCTGTTTCCTATTTCTCACATACTTGATACGCTCCTTTAAATTCCTAGTTAAGATTTACTTTTTCTTTGCTTCCCCATCTTAAAACCAAGCAGCTTGCTTTAGCTAGTGTGTGTCCAATTCCCTGCATAACTGACCCTTTTTAATTCAGCACCTACTCTAAGCCTGTCCATCTCCATGCCCTCCATAACCCATAACCTTCAGAGAGTTTTTGATGTCCCAGTTGTACAAGTAACCACTTGTAAGGTGCAAGAGAGATAATAAGGTGCAGAGAGATAATAAGTAACTCATGCACAGTCACAGAACTGGTCAGTGAAAGGGCTGGGATTTAATCCCAGGGCAACCTGACTACAGAGCCTGACGTGCTGTTCCAGAGTGCTGTTCCTTCAATGATGTCTGCATCTGCCTGCGTCAGAAAAAGGCTATGAACAACTAAGAACCTTTACAATGTGTGTGTATTAAGATCACGTGGTCACAACCTGATTTTCAAGATCAGATTCAAACTTCGACCCCCACCAGCATTTCCCTCTACAACAGCCCAGAAACAGTTCCCAGCCTGTGCTCAGAGTTGCTCTTATATTGAAGAAAAAGTCATAAATTGCTCCGGAGATGATCATATTTACATATAAATATCCATCCAGTGGTTTTGAGTTTCTGCAGCAACCTTCTATTTGGGAACAATTGTGCAAACAGCCGGGCTCAGGTTGGATCAGACGTATTCCCACCTGCAGAAGCAGGTACCCAGGAGAGATACACCCGCAAAGTATTAATCAGGAATTGCAGTCCTTGTTGCTGTTTGTATGCCTTCCTGGGACTGAGAACCCTTAAAGTGGCCCCCAAAAGAACTGAACAGCATCCTTTTGAAAATGGGCAAACAACATGAAAAACATAAATTCAAAATCAAGAGGAATCTCCCATAATCACACCAGCAGAACTAATCATCTGTTTTCATTCTTCTTGCTTCCTGCTCATCCTTGCCCACATGAAAACATAATTTTTAGAGTTCTAATCAAGTTTACGTGCAATTTGCTATTCCACTTTGCCTGCTTAACATTATATCATAAGCATTTTCTGTTGCCACACAGTCTGCATAATTATAATTTTTAGTGACTATACGATAGTCCATCAAATTGACACACATAATTTACTTAACTGCTCACTCTTAAAGTTGTTTCTTGTTTTTCTTTATTATAAATTATTCCATAATGATCATCTTCATTTTTATTGATTTTCTTCCCTTCTTTTGGGTTATTTTCTTGGATTCAAAAATCAGCATACTCTTTTTAAAAATAAAGTCAATGCAAATAGATTTTGCTTTTAATTTCATGACATACAAAAGACTCAAGTTCGTAGAATGTTAAATATCAATTATATCTCAATTAAAATTAGTAGATGCTGGTGCTAATTAGTAGAATTAACATCAGGTGTGGTTGTTCATGCACATATTAGCATTTAGGTATCTAACAACTTTGTGCCATATATAGATGAACTATTCTCAATGAGCTTACTTTCTAAGGAAAGTAAAAAGAGAATTTTCAAACAAATAAGATAATTTTTGAAATCTCCCCAAAGAAACGCTTTCTTCATTTTTGTTAGCTTTCTCTTTTTTAAGTCTGCTGAATTCACCTCTATAAGTCTTCAAATATGTTTAAGCTGGAGATTGGGTCACTGGATTTGTTGTTCAGGCAGATCACACTGACATGGGAGGTGGCCTGGCAGGGGGGAGTATAGCCTCGGAGTTAAGAGACCCCAGCAGTCATACAAGCAGAGAGGATGAGACTCAAGCATGCAAGCAAAGAGGGGATGATCAGAAAAGGTCAAACTTAAAATGGTCAGGGCTTGAGGATCAGTCAGCTTTGTGGATTAAACAACTCTATTTGTTTGCTAGCTCTTTGGAGATATTCAGAAGGATTCCACTGCAAGTTCAGATATGGGAAAGATAGACACCTGCCAACCCATTTGAGGTACTCCAAAATCTCTGAGCTCACCTGCCAAGAAGTACATCCATAGAAGAAGAGTTGTTCACCTCAGTTGGCATCCAGTTAGAAGCTAACTGGCCCCAGAATAAATGACACATGTGGACATTCCACAGCATGATGTTAAGGGAGGGGCTAAGGGTTAGGCTGTCAGAGAACCGGTTCCTAAGCCTTGCTGTGCAGTCATGATAAGTCACTTGACCTTTTCAGCCCCAGTTTACGTATTTGTAAAAAAGGAATAATAATAATAACAATCTTCTCTGTTTCACAAGTTGTTTTTTTGAGTATCACATGACATCAGGAAGTGAACTTTTTTGGTAAACTTGAAAGTATTGATACACTGATGTTGGAGGTGTAGGGGTGGGATCAAAATGGGGAGGTGATCAAGTCACCAGATGTTGCTGAACGGCAGAAAGCAGAGCCTGAAATGAACAGGACTTGAGATAGGTAAATCTTGTCATGTGTGACATAGGGTTGACCTAGCCACCTAGGGCTGCTGTAACAAAATAACCACAGACTGGGTGATTTAAACAGCAGACATTCAGTTATCATTGTTCTGGAGACTAGGAAGTCCAAGATCAAGATGCTAGCAGATTCCTGTTAAGGGCTCTCTTTCTACCTTGGAGATAGTCACCTCCTCACTATATCCTCACATACATGACAAACATGTAGAGAGAAAATGCCAGCGTTTCTTCCTTTTCTCATTAGGGTGCTAATCCCAACATGGGGTTCCACCCTAATAACCTATTCCACACCCAGTCAATGGCCCCGCTTTCAAATCCCATAACATTGTAAGTCACATCTTCAATATATTAGGTGGGTGGGAGGGGCAGCATTCAGTCATAACTGAGCACCAAAAACAAAGCCCAGAGGGGAACCACCTGAATGGGAAGCTGGGGGCTCCAATCGCCCAGAGCAGAAAGAGGCCTGAGGTGGGTGAGCGAGGGTGTGAATTTTGGCCCTGTCACTTTCTGAAGCAGAACAACTTGGAGAGGTCATTAATTCTGTCACGTCTCAACTGCTCATTCAAAATTAAGGCTCATTTATTCATTCACCAAACATTTCATTGAATAGCTGCTGCATATCAGGAATTGTTCTCACTGCTGGCAAAAAAAGGTCTACAATCTGACTGAGTTCCTGCCCTTTTGAGGTGTATCTTCCCATAGGATGGTAATATTGTCTCGGGTTGTGGCTCTGAGGAGTGAGGGGTGTGATTTACATGGCACAGTGGTTGTGCATAATAAATGCTCTAGAATTGTTAGCTGCTATTATCTGTCTCACGGATTTTTCCTGGGGCTGGTTCCATTAAGACACTATGTGAATAGAACAAATGAATAGAAATCAGGGACATTAACCCAGAGGTTCATTCATTTATCACAGCTGTTTGTATTTGCTGTTGTTGATAGAACTTCCAGGGTCACCCCCACATTGCCCATTTCACTGGGTAGCCAGTGTCTGTGCTGCTTAGCCATTCCATGGGCTCCCTTCCCCAGTGAGTCCAGAAGGGCACTGCTTATTTAGGAAATGACATGTTCCAAGTTATTAATACATCCCAAATATTAAAATTTCAGTTGAAGCACTGGGAAAATCATGGCAGGATCATAATTTAGGGAGGCCAGGTGGCTAATGAATGCTTGGTGCCCAGGAATATCTTGATTCCGTTGCCCCTCTCTCCCAATTAACAAATGCGCTGATGATCTCAGGGCTGTTTTTGGCCAGCTGGGATAAATCAGCCCGCTGGCAGCTGCCCAAATGATGTATTTTAAGGGCACAGGCCATGTGGCTCTCTATTGCAAACCGATTGGGGTCACTGTGTTTGCATATGGATTAACTTGCTGTGCACTTACTGTGCCCAATGTGGGTTGACACGCAATAGCTATTCAGCAATGATAAAGAGAAGGCAAACCTGATGACCCTTCAGAATGGTCCATCTTCATTTCTCTCCAATTTTTACTACTTTCTGCAAAGAAAATTCAGTTGGCTTCCCCTATTTTCACAGTTCCTGTTTTTTGGAAGGAATTTCTCACAACTGATAGAAAAAGGTATCTGTGTGAGCATGGATGAAGAAAACCAAAAACGTTGATAAAGATAGGACTTAAAAATAATCAGCTTGGCCCATCTGCCTCAGTGATTTTAAGTTAGAGTTATAGTCATTTTGAAAAAACTTTTAATTGGATGAGCTATTCTCTGGGGAAACCCAGGGCAAATCCAGCGAACGGGCTCAGGTGGTAATTGCTCTGTTGTGAACAGTGTCTAGAAGTTCCTGAATATTTTGTCTCCATTCCCCTGAGCAATCATGTGCAACACAGAGGAGATGACTAGCTTACTCCCTACTCAGCCATTTGATAAGCTTTCACCAGTGACCTATCATGTTGAACACACCATGCTTGGAAGGGCCCAAAGAGGAACAAGAGTCACCAGAAAGCCAGGAACTCACTGTCTTATAAGAGGCATTAGGAATTCACAAACTAATCACAATAAAAGGTCATACCTTTTAGAGTCAACAGGTCTTTAATCCTTGTGATCTGTGATCACAGGTCTTAAATTTTCTGGACTTGTTCTAACACTTCGCTTTCCATGCCCCACAAATCACTGAAGTACTCCAACAGTCAGAATCCAGGTTATATTTCTCAGGCTACCTTTTCTATCTGGAAGAAATGCAAAAATCCTCTGTCAAACCATGAGTTCTAAGATTTCACTAAAAATGATGGTCACTGAGCACAAGTAGCTCAAACGGTAAGTACCGACCATTCATAATTCTGAAGTAACAGTTAACCAGGAGTAGACGCCTTTTCAGTAAGAATTCCTGGGCCTTGGGAAATATTTCCAATGGCCCATGCATCACTTTTGTTTTCATTTATTAATGAGCTGCATCTATTCAGTCAATGACACTGTCCTGACCTCCCAGGAGCTTACACAACAGTCTGGTGGCAAAAACAGACAAGTAATTAGGCCAAGTGGTGACTTAGAAGGTGACTGGAGCCTCTATGTGCTTTGAAGGAATCTGGACTTGACTTTTATGGCACTGAGTGTCGTTAAATGGTCTTAGGTGGTGGTGCAAGAGGATGTGACTTGCATTTGATAAAAGCTGATCTCTCTACAGTGCAAAGAAATGGAAGAGACTGAGCATGTGGCAAGCCTGGCAGAAAGTGGGGCTGTTCTTGTGTCCTTGGCTTTCTCAGTACAGAAAGCTCCACTAGCAGGAATGCCAGTGCTTGAGAGCGGAAGTGTGATATGGAGCCATCAACAAACTGAAAAATAGCATCCTAGAGGTGTTGCAGGGGAGGCCATAGCTCTAGTTACATAGACACAGCACTATAGCCTACACACATTCTACACATCTGGTCATTCCAGTGAAGGGAAGTAGGAAGGTTAGGGACAAGTGATAAAGATAACAGGAAGATTAACCTGTCTCTGTAGACTGACATAAGTTTAAAAGGCTCAAAGGTGGATAAGTTAAAGGGAAGAAGGTCTTCTTTGATAATCATGAAAGACAAAACAGAAACAAAGCAATCTCTGGTATTTAGCATTAGACTCTATTTTGGAGTGTATTCTCCACCATTCAAGGTTTTTCATTTAGCTCATGCAGAAATATCCTCTACATTATCTCCAGACTGGCTGGACAGCAGGCAGTAGGCAAGGAAGAAAAGCAGGTAGAACTCTAAAGCCAGTTCATGAGCCCAGGGATGTAGGGTTAGTTATAACAGCCTCACAGCAATGCACTCTTAGTTCCCTGGATTGAGGACATCAGTGTGACCATTAGAAATTCTAGAGAGGCT
Source organism: Uropsilus gracilis (assembly GCA_004024945.1). NCBI lineage: Eukaryota > Metazoa > Chordata > Mammalia > Eulipotyphla > Talpidae > Uropsilus > Uropsilus gracilis. Next base: position 117,908 of record PVHY01000985.1, on the reverse strand, counting down.
CCAGCTGAATGCGTGGATGAAGTAATTGTGTGCTAGTGACATCATGGGATCCCTCATCTATTTTTAAACACTTTTTCCTAAACTCCTTCACAGAAGTGACAGGGTGCTCAGAAAGCAGAAGTGATAAAAAAAAACTGCATGTGAATGTAACTAGAATAATAAACAGAACTCTGTGCTGCTCTTCCAGCCTTCTCCTGAAAGAAGGGGGGTCAACCTGTATTCCCTGGAGATCAGCCTCCATTGTCCATTCCAGCCAATGCTTCCTACATCTGGCCTACTGTTGGTGCTCAAACGATTGTGTCATCCTGACATCCGCCTCTCCCACATACCTCATATTCAATCTCCAGAGTCTGTTGATTCGACTTCCAAAATAGATCGCAAACCTATACCCTGCTTCTCATCTCCCTCCTTCACAATTGTCCTAGTTCTGACTGAAATGGGGCTCTCAAAGAACAGTGCCCAACAGAGGACAGATCATTGCTGTGGGTTTTCAACCACACAAGACTACTCAGGCTCGACCCAAGGGACAACAATAGGGTTTAGTTAACAGGGGAAAGCAAGAGTTCCTAAGGCCACAGCTGGCCGCTACCTTACCCCAGATAGTGTCCGCAGCATCCAGAAGTCCCAAACAAAAGTCCTCTCACTCAAGATGGAGCTGTCCCATCCACCAGAACTCACAGTGATCCAGCAAACAGGCCAGGAGCCTGCTCACCAAGGCAGCTGTTGGCACCCACAGGCAGAGCCACTGAGATGATACCACAGCAGCACCAGAAACAGCTTGCAGGTTGATGTGGACCAGGCAGGAGGGTGGAAGGTATAGGGCATTAGCACTGGCTGGTGTGCTGGTCACCCATCACTGGTAAAGGTTAGAAGCACTAGCATTGCAGCTCGGAGAGACACTGGCCTGCACCACCACCAACTGCTCTCTGAGAGCTGGCGCCCCCAGCGGCAGGACCAGAAACAGGTAACTGTGAAGCACCTTGGCTTCTCTCTTTGGAGGCTGGGCCGCTGGACTCTATGCTTGGTTCTTCCGAAGCCTAGGACAAAATGGGAGTCTGGGAGTCCCTAGCTGGCTCCTGGCCCGCCTTATATCCTCTTTCCGCCCTCCCCCCCCCCACTTTAATTGGTACTGGCCTGATGGGACAATTTTCAATTCAAAGTGATTGATTGGACCATTTTAGGATCAATCAGTCAATCTAGCGCTGAATCATTAACTAAAGAACTGATGAGCTCTATTGGTTCGCTTCGCTAGCCCCTCACTGGTCCTTCGGTTCCACCATCCAGGCGCCAAATAGTAAAAGTTTAGAGCCAGGCCTCTCTCTGTGGAGCCCTGCTGTGGCCTTCCCGCTGCAGGGTGGCCTGGGTGTGCCTAGAGGCCACGTTCAGAAGTGCAAGAGGGAAAGTGCTTCAGGCTCCATGCTCAGAGCCCTCTGACACCCAAGGCCAGGGGCTGCCCACAAGAGACAACTTCTGGCGTGGCAGGAAACCACCAGTGCTTTTCAAAGGCTCCCACTGCTTAGGCAGGAGACGGGACAATTCCAGTCTCACCCTGTGGCCTACACTGTGAGTCCCCAGTTTCATGATGACCATTATCTTTTGCAGAAACTTCCTAAAAGAAATCTACCTTCTTGCCTGCCCACCCACCTCCAGTTTAATCATTGTAGCTCACAGTGTGGCTGAAATGATATTTGTAAAATGCAGACCTGAGCACAGCATTTTATTGCTTCAAATCCCTTAATGACTTCCCAGTATTAAGAGGAAAATTTCAGAATCCTTAACATGGCCTAGAAGACCTTGTTTGCAAAGACAACTGCATCTCTCTGCAACCTCATCTCTTGCCATAATTTTATTCACTCTATGCAACCCAGCCTTCTCTTCTTTCAAATGCCAAGCTCTTTGTAATGGCATGTCAATCTTCTTCGCACTTCTAATGCGCTGTCCCTCCACATTTCCCACACCCCTACACCCCATCTCCACCTGAAAAGTTCCAATTCTACTTTTCTATTCAGTGCTCAGTTTAAATGTCACTTAAATGTATCCTGAAGTGTCCTGCACTCTTCCCTGATATTGTTTATCACAAAGGCAATGACACCATTATTTTGTGATTACCTGCTTAATGACTGTTCCTTACTCCTCAGTAAGTGACTCAAGAGCAGAGACCATATCTCATTCACTGCTTGCTGTGTCCCCAGACCTGGCACAGTGCCTGGCACAAGGGGAGAGCTCCCTCCAGGGAACAAGCCTGTGGGCTGGGTCCAGCAGGAAGGTGGGCAATGGGCACAAGTCTATGAAATGCCCACCACCCCCTCACCCCATTGGTCCCCTTCTCCGTGGGCCTCCTAGTCTTCCTTCCTGGCTGCTGCTTCTACTGTCTTTTATCATTCCTGTCATCCTATACTCACATTACCTTAAAATTATCACAAACATGCCACTTTAGGAGAATGTGCTCATAAGATGCATTGCTCGCCTTGCCCACCCCTGTTTTCTGTGCCTCCCTAACATACAGTACCTCCTTTTGTATGAAAGAGACAGAACCCTACACACACACACACACATACACACACACATTCCTCATCCTCTCCTCAGCTTCCCTCTCCTCAGGGTCCAAGTTCCCAAAGCACCAGTCCCTCCAGCTTCTCCTTTTCAAGGCTAATCCTCTTTCTTTAAATCCATCCTCCCCTTTTCCATCTTCCTGTCATCCCTGCCCCTTCCCCTTTTAGCCGCCAAATGTCTCTTCAACTTGGGGGCCCGGAGGTCTTTCTTTATCCTCAACTGCCGTGATCTTTCCTTCCTGAAAGAAAAGAGCACAAAATTCACTCCCTGCCCACTCACTGTTCTTGATTACATTATCCACTCGTTTTTTGAATAGTTAACAATACAGGACAGAACTCACACCTTTCCAAAAGGGGCATGTGAGGGAGGCCTCTTCCTTCCAATGGTGGCCCAGATCTCTTGGTCTCCTCAGAGGTAACCCCACCATCTCGTATATCTACCCAGAGAGCATCTGCTCACAGATATTCTTGTTTGTATTATTAACATAAATAGAGGCATTTATGCACATTTTCTGCCCTTTGCTTTTTTTCACGTAAAATACCTTAGAGAGCGTTCTTTGTCAGTACATCCAAAGCTATTTCATTCTTTTAATGAATGCTGAGATTCCTCTGTGAGGATGTACCACAGATTCTCTTCTGCAGACACTGAAAATGTTTCCTGTCTTTTGTTCTAACAAATGTGCTGCAATGAATATCTTTGCACATATAGAGTTTTTCCACCCTTGTGAGTGCATCTGTGGGATAAAACCACAGAAATGAAATTGCCCTTTGCATTTTGGTATTAAATTGCTCTCCATAAAATAGTACCATTTTGCCCACCCACAGCAATACACAGGAGGGACGAGTTTCCCTGAATGCTAACAGAGTTTTAACAAATATTTTTATTTTTCCCAGTCTGATAGGTGAGAAGGAATACCTTTAATTTGCATTTCTTTTTACCAGTGTAGTCAAGCATTTTTCTCATGTTTAAGAGACATTTGGATTTCTCCTTCTGTGAATTGTCTCTTCCTCCCCTTTGCCCATTTTCTATTACATGGCTGATCTTTTAAGGATTCCTAGGAACTTTCTATCCAAGAAAACCAGATCCTTCTCTGTAATATTAGCTGCAGATATTTTCAGCTTGTAACTCTTTGCAATAATTCTGTGCGGAATAAAGCAAATGGAACTGATATCTTGTGATCCCCTCCACCTTCTGTGAGATCCAGCGACCTTTCCGTGTAATCTTTGTTCTTTTTTTTTCAGTATTTGACACTACTGACCCATTCCTCCAGAACTTTTTTCTTACATCTTTAGTTTATCAGGGATCATATCCCACTTTTCTTATGGAGTGACTTCTCTTACTCCTGAAATTCTCCTCAGGAAAGATCTTTGAACTCTGCCTCAGAGCCAGTTCCCCAGTACACCCTTAAAAAGACCTGCAGGAAAGGAGCCTCCACTCCACAAGAGCCCTCTGAGATGCTAAGAGATCCTTGGAACTTGGAAAAGAGTATGTTTCTTGGGAAGCTGGACCCGGGACCTCTTGTTTGCTCATCCACCTACCTCCACACCAGGTGACACTTAGGGTGGCTTTTTTTTTTTCTGGGGTGGGGTGGCTGTAGGCAGGAGAAAACAAGAAGAGGGTTTTCTGAGTTATAGGAGCAGTCACACTGCAAGTCTGTACTGGAGAAGGAAGGGCTCGAAAGAGGTGAGGCGCTGGAAGGGGTGGGGACCGCTGGGCTGGCCCAAGCGGCTGGGCACGGCGTGGCGCGCGTGCGTGTGGGGGGCGTTGAAATGCCCTGCACAACGGGGCCGCAGGACAGAGGCCAGGGCGCGCAACTAGCCAGCCGGCGCCCCGCTCCACCCGCCGCAGCCATGGCCGAGAACTCCGACAAAGTTCCCATCACCCTAGTGGGACCTGACGACGTCGAGTTTTGCAGTCCCCCAGTGAGTACCGCTCGGGAACCCCGTCCCGCTGCGGAGTCAGTCCCCAAGCTCGTCCGGCTCCCGCGGGGGTCTTGATCCGCTGTCCCGGGTCAGGAATCGTGACACCCAACGTAGGGCGCCAGATGTGTGCGTGAGGAGGCGCCCTCCGTGTGCAGGGGCACGGTATGCACAGATGGGTGTGAAGGGGAGAGTGGAATGAGCGTCGGGAGGGTCGCCCCGCGACGGGCGGGGAGTGCAAGCTCCCTCACCCCCCACCCCCACCGCCGCGAAGGTGGCTCGTTGCACATCCCCGCGGGAGTACCGGGTCCCTCGGGAGAGAGCGCGGGAAAAGCTGACCCTGCAGGAGCTCGGGAAGAGCTATTTCCTAACCCACCCCTACTCCCTGGGGGTGCTGAGCCGGGGGACAGGGTGTGAGCTGTCCACGTGAACTCTGCCCTCTACGCCCCCGCCCGCAGGCCTATGCCACGGTGACAGTGAAGCCCTCCAACCCCACCCGCCTGCTCAAGGTGGGAGCAGTGGTCCTCATCTCAGGGGCGGTGCTGCTGCTCTTTGGAGCCATCGGGGCCTTCTACTTCTGGAAGGGGAGCGACAATCACGTAAGTCGGAAGGGTGGCCGCGTGGCGGCCCCAGTGGGCTCACTGGGTGGGGAGGTACAGGGGTCGAGGGGTCCTTGCTGTCTCCCACCTGTTGCCCGCTAGGTGGAGCCAGAGAGCTGGTTCCCCAGGGGCGTTTTCCTCTCTTTGGGGTCCTGCCTCCCCAGGGCACCCTTTCCTTTCTTCCACCAACTCCACGCTGCAGCTTTCTGCTAGAGGCAACTTTGTGGAAACTCGAGTCGGAAAGTAGAGTGGACAGTGGGAGGAAAGCCCTTTTTGGGGCAGATCTTCGCCTGACGTTTCCACTCTGTCCTTGTGTGTGCACTATGCATTTACTTCTCCTTACTGATCTCTAAGGCCTCTCCCCAGCTGAGAATTTAAGAACATAGGACAAAGCTAGTAAGAGAATATTTAGACACAGTAACTGGGGAAGAATTTGGCCTGTCAGGACTTTCTGCTTTTGTTTTGGTTTTAGAGTGACCTATTCATTAGAGTTCCCCAAGCTACAGCACAACCCAAGTGCCCAAAGACAGATGAGTGTATCAAGAAGACTGGTGTATATATACACATAGGAATACTACTCAGCTATGAATAAAAAGAAACTCATGCCATTTGTGGCAAGATGGGTGGAGTTGGAGGGGACTATGCTTAGTAAAATCAATCAGAAGGAGAAGACCATTGGTGGATGGTATCACTTTTATGTGGAATATAGAGAAACCGAAGGGTTAGTTAAAACCAAACTAGCAAGGAACCCTAGAAAGGTGACAATGGAACTGAGGCTACCAGAAGGAAAGTGAAGGGGAGGAGAAGGATGAGAACAGAGTGGAGAGGAAGCACTGTAGACTATGGCGGTAGACTGTGGTGTTTGGGTGGTGGGTGCTTTGTGGTAAAAACATCTAAATGGGAGAGCCTATACTTCTAAAACACAAGCCATGATATAAATCCCATGTTACCTCAATAAATTGTAAATGAAAAAGTTGCCTTTTGTCCTCTTAGAAGGGGGGAAGGCGTTCTAACTTCCTTAGTAGAGGTGACAGATCTCTTTAAAAATCAACTCTGCCTTAGTTGCATGTAATTTAATGGTAAATGTTTCACTAACTGCTGTCCTACTTTCTTTGTATGCTACTATTTATTTTAAAGCTTCTTGGCTCTGAAGGAGTATAAAAAGTGCTTCTTACTTGACTGGGCAGAATCCCAGCGTGTTCTCTAAATACTCTGAATTTTGTTCACCTATGTAAAGGAGGGCACTTTATCTTATTGACCATTGCCAGGCCTGGTATTAGCTTATTTCAACTAATGGGAAAGAATTCCATCTCCAGTGTGCACACAAAGGGTTGTTTCTTAATCACTGCCCTGAGAGGATCTGTGACTGCCGTTTCCACAACCCCCCCCTTCTCCCACCATGAAATTCAAAGCATGAACAAATTCCAGTACTTAGAGAAAATGGTGCTGAAAGCAATTCAACCATTTTACACATCACATCTTCTGCAGTCACTGCATAATTTGTATTTTTAACTCAAATGCCTAATGTAGATAAGCATGCCATTTAGCACTGAGTCTGTTTTAGAGACTGTATCAAATTTATAAGCTTCGATTTGTAAGATTAGAATTACACAGTATTTTGTGTATATTTGAAAAGTGCCATAATGTATTTGTATTTTAAATATAGAAGCTGGGCCAGATGCTCATATTTGAAATCAGCAAATCTGAACATGCGAGTAATTTCAATATCTACATCTCCATTAATAGGTTTAGGTTTTCACCCTTAGGAAAGTGAATGGTATCTGAATGTAAATGCTATACATTAGATGACAAAACTGCAATGGTGTAGATTATTGGGAGGTAAAAATAGCTTTATTGGGTTTTTTGGAGGGTGTTAAGAATTTGGTCATGATCTATATTAAAATGAGTATCATTTGGCATTTAAATTATTTAAGCAAACATAGCTAACTGACAAGCATCTAAAAAGAGAGATTGAATGTTCATACAGAATAAGAATAACTTTCTTTTTTTCATATCTTTTACTTTACCACAAGATAGCTGGTTGTCTAGTTCAGGAGAACAGTATTAAATTCTAAGAATACAGAGGAATAGTGGATCGTATTTTATAGCCAACAATCAAAATTATTGCTCTTTCCTACACAGACAGGAGGATGGAGAAAATAATGTTTTTTCTTACAAAATATTCCATGCTGATCCATATTACTTAAGGCTGAAAAACAAATCACAAAATATTAAATAGAGCAAATGTGGCATTGTGCATGCATAGCACATATGCTAGTCTGCTTTTCGTAAATACAATCTAAAGAGCTGAAACAAAACACCATCACAAAAGGTAAGTCCCTGTCAAACAGAGAGACATCCTCGACTTGTGAATTACCCACCCTGGGGACCGTGTATCTCTGCTCCTCTCTATTGGTTTGTAAAGGAGAATCAGCTATACCTTACCTCCTCTCCCTTTCATATGGATAAATCCCTGAAGACAAGTTTATTCAGAAGCAGTTGGAGGGCTGTGAGGCACCTGAGTGCTAATAATTGGGGGACAAGTGACTGGGCTCAGATATTGAGGCTGTGTTTCAGTCACCTGATTGTAAATGGAACAAGGCATTGAAATATGGGAGATGCCCACGAGCGTGAGATAACTGACAACCCCACCCTGTGGGATGAGGAGATGAGGTTGTTGTTGGGGGCTTTTATTCTCAGACTGGTTTTTCTAGATACTGTCCCAAACGTGTAATTAATTTTCTAGAACCCAGCTTTATTAGAAACTCATTAGTGAATATCTTTGGCTGTAAAAGGCACCATATTGAGCAGAATTAGGCAAATAATAAACTTCATTGTACTTGGATAGAAATATAGCCTAAGGTGCCAACAGCTTCATCGACTCAGAGCAGATAATGTGTTTACCACTCCCCCAGCCCAGCCTCCTTCTGAGCTCAGGGCCCAGTACTGGAAATACTAAACTACTTAATCCCCCCTCCCCTCCTCGTGCAGAGAGTGTACTGCTAACAAAAGCTGAACTGGAGTTCCTTTACAAAAGAAACCATACCCACACCTAGTTAGGGAGGGAGGAGGCTGGTGGTGGTGATGGAGAGAGGGATGAAGAGTATAAGCCACTCTTCCAGTGTTACAATATTGCCTCCTTAAGTCCTATTTGGAAATGGTTAATTTCTTAAATTTTACATTGCTTTACTACTAAAAGTTTAGGTATGATGCTTTTGGAAGAAAAAAAGAGCTTCTTGCATGAGTGAAGGCTGTTTGCACCAGCAGGAGCTCTCCTGAGCATTGCTGCCATGTTCTGTCTGGCAGTCATCATTAACCCACGTGAACAGTGGCAGTTCAGTGAGCACAGGACAGAACAGGGCCCCTTTTCTAAACCTGCAGGAAAAATGTGGATTCAGCCAAAGAAAACAGGTTGCTCACAAGGACCACCTGAAGTGCAAAGGAAAACAGATTGGTGGACTGTGCTCCAAGTCTGCTAAATCAGGACCTCCACAAGTGGTTGTTATGCTCAGGCAAACGTGGAGACGGAGACGGCCTGCTGCAGGAATGGAATGGGGGTGCATCTGAGGGGAGGAAGGGCACTGGGTGATGGTCAAGCTGAAAGTGGATGTTGGTATTTTCTGTTCTGTGGCATAAATGTTGTTGCCTAAAAGGGGACAGGCCAGTGAAGCTATTTCTACATCTCTGTTCTGTGGGTCTGTTAATCATGAGCTGTCTGCAAGTAGTGATCTAACAACAACAGATACTTTCTCCAATGTCTGTCCACATCGCGGTCATTATTCATAATGAGAATTCAGGTTTGAATTAAATCTGTTTACTGTTCCGACCCACTAACCTGACACTCAGTGTCTTTAATCAGTCTCGCTCCTTCCCTTTTAAATATTTTATCTGTGTGTATATGCATAATCTTTACATATATCTGCATACCTATATAAGTATATAAACATACACACTTATATGCACACACATATGCCCTAATCAGAAAAAGAAACCCGCCTGCCAGCCCACAACACAGAGAAGGGTCTAGCAGGGTAACAGCACAATGCACAGGAGCAGCATGTAAATTATTTCTATAACTCATGTGCTAATTGTCTAACTTGAGAGTCCTTTGGCTCGTCTTACTTAGTGGTAAACTTTAAACAAATGTCATGGCAGAAATTTTCTTAAGAAAGTTGGATTCAGAAATCCCACACATAAAATGAATCAGAAACAAAACCATTCTGGTTAATAGGAAAGAGACTGATGGACTTAGCACAACTAATAAACAACAAAGAATGGTGTTTGAGAGAATGGAAGGGGCACCAGAGAGAGGGGTGGGGGGAGAACACAGAGGTTGTAACCTAAAGAACAAAATAAAATAATAAAAAAAATTTAAAAAAATAAAAAACCGTTCTGGTTAAATTATGGGTAGACAGGAGAGAAAGGAGCCCTGCAGTCCCACCCATTCTATCGCCCTCACCTCCCAGCAACCTTTGTGAAACCTCAGCCTTCTAATGACATAGATGAAAACCACCTATGAGGTCTAACTTCTTTATTTTACTCTGGAAGCAACTCCTGAGGCACAGCAATAAAGGCATGACCACCTGTTTTTCTGATTTCTGGACCAGGCTTTTCACACTGCCAAGTCTCCTTCCCTTCTCCCCTGGCACATCTCATAACAAAGTGCCCTACAATACCATATGCCTGTCCCACAGAGTCATTAAAGTGAGTAACTCCTGTTTTGAGCCAAAACAGATGTGCACATTGACCTTGCTCTCTACACTGCTGCTCTCCAGCAAGCAAATTCTATTGCTGTCTTCACTATATACCAGGATTCATGCCAAATCTTGACCAAAGAATTAAAACCCTTCCAAAATGAGGTACCACTGCAGGCTTGTTCGGTCAACAGTCCTATTAACCCTCTGCCTTCTCAATCCCCATTTATCCACCAATGAACCTCCTTGCTGGTAGCATAGAACAGGCCTCTAGTACAAAAAAGATCTATGTCCAAGTTCATTCCCTTAGATTCTCATTTTATTGGTCCAGGAGGACACCCAGGCTTGAGAGCTAGAAACTGCCCAGATGCCTCCTATAGCCCAGATTTAGAATCACTAGGCTATTTGAATTAGTATCAGAGACTGTCAAAGGCTTTACTTTTGAGATATTTTTAAGAAAGCATTGTATTAAGGAATTGCTATGCGAATGAAGTTATCATATATACATATGCTACTATTAAGGATGATTCAGTGCATCTCTGACAAATGCAAAAGCCACTTCATATCCTGCAGGTCTAGAGATAAGTCCTGAATTGCTCTAAAGGAAAGTGTCACTAACTCTTTTATTCACTTCCAGATTTACAATGTCCATTATACCATGAGTATCAATGGGAAATTACAAGATGGGTCAATGGAAATAGATGCTGGGAACAACTTGGAGACCTTTAAAATGGGAAGTGGAGCTGAAGAAGCAATTGAAGTTAATGATTTCCAGAATGTAAGTACATTTCATGCATTTAGAGAGTTTAACCAGACAGGCCTGGGAGACTTTCTTGATTCAGGGAGACACAGCCTCTCTCACACTCCTCCATTTGGTAACTCTTCTTTCTGGCAGTCACAAGGCTGCTGATCCACATATATCACACAACATATTCTGAGAAAGGACCACACTTTGTCCTTTATATTTCCAAAAAGAAAAAAAAAAAAAGAAAAACCTTGGCATTGAAAAGAACAGTTCTTGGAACTATATAAGTCTTGGCAGAAAGATTTGAAAGAGCCATTTCTTTCCAAGCAGGTTTCTATAGCAGTGAATAAAACGCTCTAACTACCCTAGAACATACTGGGCCTGAAATTTCATAGGCAGGGAAAGATTCCTTTTATTTTTTCAGCTTTATTGGCTTGCCTGTATAATTTGGGAATACAACTTCACACCTCCATATGTGTGTGCCTCACTTGCCCTCCACTGCAACACCAGTGCCCAAACTCTGTTCCCTGTCCCCCCATTCCCTCATATTATTCATAGAGTCTGAACATTACTCTTGCTGTTTCACCAGTATGTTCTCTTTTGGTTATTTATATTCTGCAAATGAATGAGAAGGTCTGAGATTTGAATTTATAGAGCAGAGAGAAATTTTAATGACCTAATAATCTGATCAACAACAGGTGGAATTTATTTACATACTTTTCTCTGGTCTTCAAATTTCCCATTTAAACCAGAAAATTAGCTAGGAGAAATTCTCCTATTATATCATGCTTTCTGACCATGGCCTATTACAGATAAAACATTCAAGTCTCCTTTGAAAAGGGCAAACATGTTTGTTTTCAAAAATTCAATTTACAGGCAATCTTAGACATTAAGCTATGCATCGATGCTTCAGTGTATATCTGCAAACCAAAATGTCACTCCAGGCCTATTTTCCTGTTGGCCAACATAAATATCTTATTCTCTTTCATGTTCTAAGATGAGGAAGAAACATCACTGTTTGTGTTCTTCTCTTAAATCTGTAGATGGTGTAGGTGAGACTTCGTAATGAAAAAAGTCTCCTGAAAATAATTCCCTTCTGATAGCTTATTGGTCTACAAACACCATCGACCATCTTCCTCTGATTGATGAGAAAGACTGAAATGTTTTTCATTTGAATGAAATAACTCCTCTTGTTGATACCAAAATGCACTTCCCAAGTCTTTTTGAATACCTAACAGATGCTAAGATCAGAGCTCCAGTAATGCTAGATATCATGTGGCGATGACAAATTCTGGCCGTGTGCAGAGTGGGCTTTGCCCTGAGAACAGGCACTACAGCCTTGTATGTGCCCAACTGCATTTTACTTAATCCTGCCTTTGCAAATGGTTCTGGTCGATGCACAAGGATGATTTCTCTAGGCCTCTTAAAGACTTTTACTGCAAGACCCAGGACAAGGTAAAAGCCTTTCCCCCCCCCCACTGTACTGTTCAGTATAAAATATGAAATGTGGCTCACACACACAATTCAGTCTACAAGAAAATTGAATGCCGATGATGTGCCACAATATCAAGATTTGCAAAGGTAGCTACACAGATGAATAAGAACAGATCTATCTCCCTCCAGATATGTGTTTATCAGGGGTATAGTTTTAAAATATTTTAATCCCAACCTGGACTTTTATTTTAAAATCCTTTGGTTCTAATACTGGTATTGATTGTATTTTGTTCTCACAGGCCAACAGGGCCACAAATATTTTATAAACTGATCAATTCTCTTTGATAGCTCCCACATTTCTCTAAGTCAGGACTGGTGAGAACATTTTTTTGATGGATAGAACCTGTTATGGGTTTAAACAAACCTGAACTTTTGAAAACACATGAATCAGCCATGATGGTACCTAGACTACTACTCTCCCCTGTGTTTGCACCATCAGTGAAATTCCAGAAGCATTTATTGAAGTGTGCAAGGGATGGGGCTAAGCATGGAGGATGGTAAGTGGCTGGCACTTTTCCCCTCTCAAACATCTTACTGGCCAGTCCAGCAGGTACTCAGAAGAGGCACTGGGTCAGCCTGGAAAATGTGTTGCAACAGAGCTGTCAACAGCGCTGTGAAATAAAGAGAAGAGGCAATAACTGCTGATTAGGGGGTCAGGAGTAGGTTTTACAGAGGTGATGAGAACTGAAACAAGTCTTGAAGAACAATTAGGATTCTAAATAACAAGGAAGGTGGGGCAGGGCTTCCAGCCCAAGGAAAAAGACTGAATATAAATGCACAGGCCTATTCTAAGGCTCAGAGGAGCAGAGCCCATAGTGGCAGAGTAGGAGCAGTGGGGAGGAGATTGGGGACATAGGTGGTGTCATAGGAAAGGTTCTGCCTTGCAGCAAATGGAATCTCCTCTGTTAACTCTGGACCCCACGAAGAATTGAGTAGCATTCTGTGGAAAAAAGAGCCTCCTAAGGAAGAAGGGCAGCAAACAAAGACTCTAGACTCTATACTGCTCAAGGAAAAATGTGTCCTGGCAACTTGTTAAAGATCAAGCCGAGGGGGATGGGGAGGGGAAAGGCAGCTGGAGTAAGTACTACAATGGACAGAGAGATCAAATCCAACTCTGAATATAATATGGAAATGTGGGGAGATAGTCAAGGAGCAGGGTAGAGATGTTGGTAAATAGAACATTACTAGAAGGTAGAGTAATTCTTTGCTAAACTGACTTTACAGGATTTTTTTTCTAATTGGCAGACCAGGAAGATAAGATCAAGGAGAGTAGTCAGACTAAGGGTGACTGTCACAGGACAACCCCAAAGGGAAGTGGATGACCTGAATGTGAGTCCTCAGCAGTGCACTTAAAAAGAAAAAAAAAGACTCATAAGACCTAAGAGCAGGCCCATAGAAAAGTTAATAAAAGGTTTATTTACAAGGGAAATGAAAAGAGAGGGAGTAGAGAAACAGAGAACCCTGGTGCTCATTGAATACAGGCAAAACTGTGTTCAGCTCCAGGCCCATGTGTGTTCAGTCAAGCATGGCTGCTTAACTCCACCCTTAGTTACCAGCAATCCCAGCTTCAAGAAGTGGGGAACTGTAATCTTCAGCTCCTGGGATCTCTTTTACATGGAGATGGGAGTGGAGTCCATTTAATTTCAGTGAGTGGGGTTCATTCAGAACTTACTTTTTCTCTAACAGCTCTGCAGGATTCTTGCTGAAAATGACCAAGATAGAACCCAAGCTCAGCTGTGGTCTGAAAGATGACTCAGACGAGATTGATTAGTGGAGGTCTAGATAGTCTCTGTCAGTACTCTGAAAAATACAAAACCTGAGCACCTATGTCTTGTTCATGGAGTATGATTACTCTAGTATTTCTCTAGAAAGTTATACTCTCAAAAGCCAACTTTCTAAGTCTTAACGACCCATTGATATAACCAAAAACTGGTTAGAAAATAAGGTGGAATAAACTAGTGAGTATATACAGGTATTCATTATATAAATCTTTTAATTTTGTGAATATTTGAAATTTTTTTACCTGTTTCATTCCTTGGTTAAGTATTTGAACATTTTAATTAAAAAAAATGAAAAAGGATAAAAAAAGAGATAGCATAACCTCTTAAGTAGGTAGGTTATTGATTGCCAAAATCAATCTTTCCCTCAACTACCACATAAAGGAAAAATATAAAGAAACTTATAATAAAACTTGGTCTTCAATATGTAAATGCTCAACCTGATGTACTTGAAGTCATCATCAAGTCAGATATTTGCTTCAGCAGTTGAATCACTGTCTATACCACAGCCTAAAATGCAGACTGACATAGTGGGTTTTGGCAAATCAGATACCAGTTCATTTTCTCAGCGTGAATAAAAACAATACCATTTTCACAGTAACTGCATTCCTAAAAAATCCACTGTACTATGCCAAATATCACTTTGTGTATGATGTAACACTGTTTTAGTTTCTAGGTTCACATACTTACTACAGAGTTTTTCAAGCAGGGACCTAGGACGGTCAGCTCTTGCCCTAAAGGCTAGGAATGTCTCTGATCTTTGTGACCACAAAAAAAAAAAAAAAAAAAAAAAGATTTCTAAAGTGTCTTCTCAAGGGAAGGAGACCTTGAGTTTCTAAAAAACTTCTGGTTTAATCCAGAGAAATAGATATGAGTCTCCTAAGGAGAAAAAAAAGTGTGGCTAAAATGAGATTAATCTTCTCGATAAAAGAATGTGAGATCATTGAACTCTTCACTCATTATGTTTGTTAACAAATTTATTCATTATCACCAACTTCTAAGGCCTTATTTGTTTGCAAAACCAGAAGGTTTGCTTGACTTTCTTATGCTTTCATTCTCTGTTTAATCTCTTAATATATCTCGCGGCATGATATGGATTTGTAGCTAGCCATGGTGGTTAATATGTGTGAATTCCCTCCCTCTGGACCCATCCCTGTAGAGTTTCAGTACTCTCTGCAGTGTTTAGGCCATGAGAACCAACTCAGTACTAGATGCACATTCAAGGCTGTGAATCCTTCAAAAGAATCAACTCTCTCCTTTAGGGATATGGTAATGGTTAGATGGCGTTTCCACTCTTTCATCAGCATTCAGACATATGAGAGTTTGAAGTCAAGAGAACATATCACAAAACAGTGAACAAGCTCCCTCCCTGCCTTCTATTTTTCAAACTAGGAGTCCTAGATCTACATGCAAAACAAAAGCAGCAGACTTTCAGGAGTACCTATGGTAAAGAGCAGTGGTTCTCAAAGAGTGTTCCAGAGAACAACAGCAGCAATGCCTAAGAGACTGTCAGAAATTTGAAGTTTATGCCCCACTTCAGTTCTACTGAATCAGAAATTCTAACGATGGGGACCCAACACTCTTTTATTTAGCAAGTTCTCTAGGCGATTCTAATGCAAAGGAAGGTTTGTGAACCACTGGCATAGAGGAAAGCTGCATGGAAAGGCTTTCAAGCTACTATGCGAAATTATCAGGCTGGATGACTTAAAAAAACACAAAAACCACATTTATGATAGGATACCTCAACACCCTACTCTCATCCATGACCAGATCAACTAGACAGAAAATAAACACGAATACAATAGCCTAATTTAGAAAACTTTTGAAATTCATAGGTCCAAAGGTACTGCAAAAAGCAGAGTGCACATTTTCTTCAAGTGCATATGGGGTGTTCCAGGATAGACTGCATTTTTTAAAATAATTTTATTTTTTAATTGCTTGTTCATATACACACACACACACACACACACATATATATATATATATATATATATATATATATATATATATATATATATATTACATCATTGTCTACCCCGAGGTTCTCTCACCAGCTTAACATCTGTAAACCATCTTAATCTCTTGTGCCCATTCCTCCAAATTTCCCTTCCTCTCTCTCTCTTGCTCTGTGCTTCAGTTCTGTTGATAGTTTTAAATTATTCTTGTCCTTTTGTTTGTTTGTTTTCCTTATATACCTCATATAAGTGAGACCACCTAATAGTTCTCTTTTTCTTTCTGGCTTATTTCCACTAACCTGATTCCCTCTAGCTCCATCCATGTTGCTGTGAATGACGTAAGTTTGTCTTTTTTGACTGATGAATAATATTCCATTGTGTACATATACCATAGCTTTTGTACCATTCATTTATTTGGAGCCATTTGAGTTGCTTCCATAGCCTGGCTCTTGTAAATAGTGCTGCAATAAACATCTGGGTACAGGTTATCTTTTTGGATTAGGGTTTTTTGCAACCTTTGGGTAGATTCCTAGAAGTGGGGTTGCTGGATCAGATGGGAGTTCCATTTTCAGTAGTTTTCCATACACAGCTTTCCATAATGACTGGACCAGTTTGCATTCCCACCAGCATATAAAAGTGTTCCTTTCTTTCCACATCCATGCCAGCATTTGTTATGGCCCTTTTTTTTTTTTTTATATGGGTCATTCTTACTGGTGTGAGATAATAGCTCATTGTGGTTTTGATTTGCATTTCCCCGATTGTTAGTGATGTGGAGCACTTTTCACATGCCTATTTGCCATTTGTAATTCTTCTATCAAGCAGTGTCTTTTTAGTTCTTCACCCCATTTTTTGACTGGGATTTTTGCTTTGTTTTTGTTATGTTGTGTGATTTACTTGTGGATCTTTGTTATCAGAACCTTACCACTTATATTATAGAAGGCAAACATTTTTTTTCCCATTTGGTTGGGTTTCTTTTTGGTTTGGTTATTGTCTCTTGATGTACAGAAGGTTTTTAGCTTGATGTAGTCCCAGCTGTTTATGTTTTCATTTTTTTAACATTTGTAGATGTGTCCTGAAAAATGTTTCTGAAGTGTAAGTCTTGGAGTGTTTTGCCCATATTTTCTCCTATATATTTTAGAGTTTCAGGTCTTACATCCAAGTCTTTTATCCAATTTGAGTTGATTTTTGTGCATGGTGTGAGGGAGTAGTCTAGATTCATTCTTTTTCATGTAGCAATCCAGTTTTCCCAGCACCATTTGCTGAAAAGACTATCTTGTTCCACTGTATGTTTTTTTCAGGTTGGGTTATAAACAACATAGATTTATTTCTTGTAGCTCTGGAAATTGGAAATCCAAGATTGGTGTTTCCTTGTCACAGACAGCCATCTTTGGGCTGTTTCTTCACATGGCAGAAGGGGTAAGAAAACTCTCTAAAGCCTCATTTTTAAGAGCACTTACCCCATTCGTGAAAGCACCACCCTCACTACCTCATCAACCCCCCAAGTCCTCACCTCCAAATACCATAATTAGATGGTTAGGTTTTAACATTTGAGTGGGAAGGGGAGGTTGAACAGACTATATCAGGCTATTTCAGTCATTTAAGAACCAAAATTGTAAGAAAATAATAAAAATTTTTAAAAAGCATGAAGGCAATATTATAGATGTTAAAAAAATAAAATAAAATGTACAGCAATAACAAAAAAACAAAACTTTGTTGCCCTGAAAAATTTCCCTTCTCCCTACACTGTGGTCCACAGTCTGACTGTACGTAATAAACACCAAGGGAGCTTGTAAGTTTATCAGTGATTGAATACCACCCCATCAATTAAATAGGAATCTCTTCAAAGACACCCAGGTATCTGCGGTTTTAGAATCTCTCCAGGTTTGCTACAGTGAATCACAGCCTCTTGAGTCAACGCAGAGTTCCTTCTCTGTAAATCAGGGACAAGGCCACCACATGTCTCTGGTTGAGAGGCAATGTGGAAGAAAAAAGTGAAGTGAGTCACATGTGTACATGTCCATTTAGGCTGCAAGACAAATAATGAGGAGTTTCAGGAGAATGAGCTTCACCCTCTCACTTCTCTCATGCACCGGCTTTGTGGAGTCCCTGGCTTTAAAGTTACTTATGGTTGTGTTATATAACATTCCATGAATGTCTAGCAGCATGACTTCCTTTTAACTTCATTCATCACTTAAGGGGCCTGAATCCTGAGCCAGGACCCCTGGATTTCTAAACGCTTTTTCTTCTCCCATTCCTTGGCATTGACACTGGAACAAGTTCTGTATTTTCCCAGCATTTCCCTCCAACAGAAGGTTGGTAAGGTTTGGAGTTGTGTTGTTGTCTACAATGTTATGGCATGAAATGTGTAGCCCTTTAATACCATTTTTGGCCACTCACTCTTTTTGAAATTAATCAGCAGGGTGAAAGTAACTACTCTGGGGACAGAACACACTGAATCCCTGATGTATTCCATGTGTGGAAGCTGTGCCCAGATGTCGGCCAAGAGTGGAGCCCTGTGGCCAGTCTTTCCCTGGAGACCAGTCCCTCGGCAGATGAGGAGGCACTGTTTATATCTCACGGGGACAAAAACAAAACATCCAAGTCCTTGAGTACAGTCTTGGAGCAACATGTAGCTCCTGGTGATGTAGTAAGCTTCACCGTTTATTCTGGGCTTGGTAATTTAGAAAAACGAGAATTCATTCATTGAATTACATCTCAGAAGATGAGAATTTTTGTGGGATCACCAAAAAGATAGAAAAACAGATCTGGATACCGATCTCAAGCTAATAATTGAATAGGGAGGTGATGTGTGTCAAGAACTATCATCTTGGCTGGGCACAGTGGCTCGTGCCTGTAAGCTTCAGCCTCTAAAGTGGCCGGGGCTAGGGATTGCGGTTCGAGTCCCACTTGGGACCCATAGTGAGACCTAGTTCCAAAAAAAAATAGGTGGGCATGGTGACGTGCACCTGTAATCCCAGCTGCCTGGGAAGCTGAGGCTGGGGATTGCTTGAGTCTGTGGTACCCAGGGCAACGAGAGCCCACGGTTCCACAGGCAAAAATAGAGAGACCTAGTCTCAAAAAAAAAAAAAAAAAAAAAAAACTATCATCCTGGCAGTATGAACTGTGTACCAAAGGGCTTCAGACAAAAGTCTGAGGAAAACAAAGTCCATTTGGCCTGACACAGTCAAAGAAAACGGATAGAAAACATGGTCTTTCACCTGAGCTGGTGGATGCAGATGGAGCAATTAACATACTCCTGCTCCTCTTGAATACCACTGCAGTTTTAAGGCTCCCTTAACCACACTACCTGCAGTATGATCCTCCATTCCTCTCTCACACTGTTTCATTTTCCTCATGGTAATTTCTACCACTGGCTTTATCTCTATTTTTGATTATTGGTAAGTGAGGCTAAAAGGTAAGTTCCATGAGAGAAAAGATTCCATCTTTTTTATTCAGTCCTGTATCTATCTGTGCCTGGTTCTCAGTAAACAGTCATTGAATAAGTGAATGGATGGACAGATGGATTGATAAACTTTTCTTTCCTAGGGCATCACAGGAATCCGTTTTGCTGGAGGAGAGAAGTGCTACATCAAAGCCCAGGCGAAGGCTCACATTCCTGAGGTGGGCACCATGACCAAACAGAGGATCTCCTCCGAACTGGTGGGTACCACAAGCAGCAGAGAGCCAGAAGCCTTGGAAGACGCAATTTAAAGATACAAATATTCCCCATATCTACTTCCTGATAAGTTCATGACCAGAACATATGTTCTGTTTCTTCTCTGCTGGATGAATTTAAAGTCCTGTGGCCCTACTGGTTGGTTCCAGGTAGTCATTGTTATATGATGTAGTATATTTACAGGCCTGGAGAAAAGAAACCATATTTAAAGTATGCCAAGGTGCTTGGTGTTCACATGGCCCTTATTTGCCTGATGTTAGGGAGCCATCTGACTGGTGATGGAAGTGATACAAAGGACTCCACATGATAGAAGCATCATGAAAGGGGTCTCAGGAAGCTCTAGCCTCAACTCCTCTCAGTATGGGACTCAGTGTAATCCCTCAGCCTCCTTTGGAAAGCAGCATGGAGTGCTTCCTCCCTGAGTGTCAGGCACCTTCAAGGGAGGTAGTTCTAATTATTCTCCCTGGCTGTGAGTGGATGTGGCTCCCCCTACAGTTTCTTCCCTTTAGTTTCAAGTTCAGTCCTATGAAATCACACAGTATATATATTAAATTCCCTTTTTGTGTCAAATTGGTGAGAATTTTAAAAGCAATTCTTCTACTTATTAATAACTTGCCTTTGAGCTCATTTAAAAATACTTTGAATTTCACACAGATTGAAAAATGTTAAATGTATCTTAAAAAAAAGAATTTCACACAGAGATCTAATGACACATTTGAAAATGTTACTCTGTGTATTTGATACTTCAGAGTTTGCAAAGTGGTCACATTCCTTTTGGCCTTCCCTCTAAGTAGTAACAGAATATGGGAGAAAGAAATAGATTTCAGAGACCAAAAACCATGGGTTCAAATACCAGCTCTGCCCCTTGCTATGTGTTAATGTGGCTTCAAGCCTTTGAACCTCAGTTTTTTATCTACCAACTAGGATATATGTCCCTGGGGCCACTAGAACTCCTATATGATGAATAGATGATTGTTGCTACAATTATTAATTTTATTATGATCATCTCTGAGCCATCTCTCAGTATCCCTGAGAGAGAGGCGAAGCAAATATCAGGTCCCTAAGGACAAAAGAGGAAAGTAAGAGTAAGTAAAGATGCTTGGAAACTGCCTGAATGTTTGCCCTCCCAGGAACAGCAGCAGTTGTTGTCACAAAACAGAACTAAACAAAAGCTGAAAACAAACCTGGGAGCTTTTCTTTAATTATGTTTATTGATGTAAAGTTGTTTTACAACATTCATATGTTTTAGGGATTTCAGTTCACACCTGGTCCACTGCACATTATCGCCACAGGTCTGCTACACCAAAGCATTAGGAACCCCCCACCTCCGTCCATTGGAGGCCCTTTCCTTCTTTGCACCCACTTCACCCTTTCCCTTGAAAGCCTCCATTTTTGCAGTCAGATGTAAGGGTTCATTTTGGTGTAGTTTGAATGTTCCTTTCTTTATATTCCACACGAGTGACTTAGTGTATATGTCTTTGTCCTTCTGACTTGTTTTCCTTAGCATAACCCCCTCTAATTCCATCCCTGTTGTTGCAAATAGCAAGATTTTTTTTGAAAGTTTAGTAGTATTCCATTGTGTATATATACCACATCATTTTATTCACTCCTTTGTCCTGAAGCACTTAGGACTTATTATTTCTACAATATGAAACAATACAATAGAAACCTACTGTTTCCACAATATGGCTATGGTAACTATGGAGTAGTGAACATAGGAGAGCAGAGATGCCTTCAAACTAGTGATTTTGTATTCCCCAATAGACACTAAGGAGGGGGGTTTCTGGTTCATAAGGTAGATCTATTTTTAATGTTTTAAGAAATCTCGATACTAATTTCCACAGAGGCTGGACAAGCCTTCATTCTACAAGCAGCTTAAAAGTGTTCCTTTTTCTCTCTATACTTGCCAACACTTACTATTTGTGGTCTTTTTCATATGGGTCATTCTCACAGGTGTGAGATGGAACCTCATTGTGGTTTTGATTTGCCTTTCGCTGATGATAAGTAGTGGGGAGGATTTTTTTATACTTGATAAGCATCTGTATGTCTTCCTTGGGGAAATGTCTATTTAACACCTCTGCCCACTTCTTTGATAGGGTTATTTTCTTGTATTGTATTACTTCTTCATAGATTTTTGGATATTAGCCTATTGTCAGAGGTGCAGTTTTTTTCTCCTACTTGTTATGTGTCTTCTTCTGCTCCTTTCTTGCTCTTTTCTTCTTCTGGAACCCCTAGGATATGATGTTCCCTTGATGCTGTTCCATGAAACTCTGTCTTCTTTTTTCTTAATTCTGCTCTCTTTTCGCTAGTCTTTTAAAATGATTTCTTCCACTCTATCATCTACTTCACTGACTTATTCCTCAGTTTGCCTCAATTCCTCAATCTACTGTTGAATCCCTCTGTTAACTTTGAAGTTTAAGTATTGCATTCTTTATTTCCATTACTTCTAAATGGAGCTTTTATATATTTTCTCCATCCTTGTTGTTGTCGTATTTCTCCTTTTGTTCATTCATTGTCCTCCTAACTTCAGCAATCATCATTAAGACTGTTGCTCTGAAATCTTCCTTCGGTAGTGTGGTTAATTCTGTTGTATTCAGAATTTTTCCCAATATTTCGTCTTGAGCCATTAACCAGATTAAATTCCTCTGCCTTCTCATTCTGTATAATGTTCTGTGATTATCTCTGTGGATTAAAGTGAGAGTCTTTCCTTTCCCCGTCTTGTTGTGGACTTGCTCTAGAATTTGCAGACCACAGGATACTGACCCAGGGTGTTGAATGCTATATTTTCTGTTGTATTGTTTGAAACCTTCTCACCCACCAGGATGAAACTGGCTACAAGAGCCAGCACAGGATGGTGGTCAAAGAACCCAGCTGACAGCATGAAGCCTGGGGATGGAGCTGGGGCAGGTGATATGGAGGTTGCTGAGTCAGCTGACAAAGGCATAAACTTCCCTGGGTGCTATAGTTGCTTGACCCAAGGGAAGGATTTGCATTCACTATTTGCTGAAAGCAAGCCAAGGCAGACTCCACCACTGATCCACTCCCGAAAGCCCCAAGCTGACCCTTTGCTTGTAGCCTATTTCTGCTCTCAGCATTGCCTTTCCCTTGAGGCTGAGTAGCCAGGATGCTGTGGGCTTGCACCACAAGCAGGCACCAGGCATAGTAGTTAGACTATCCAGGTCCCTACCAATCCCAGAAAGAGAGCCTGGAACTTCAAGCTACCAAGCTAGCCTCCAGCAGCCCCAGGTGTGCCAGCTCGTCCCCACACCACAGTCAGAGTTCCTCATGACAGCTGTGCTTATCCAGCTCAGTAGGCTAAGAGCTGGGAAAAGCCCTGGGATTCTGTACAGACAAGAGGTGACTGCCTTTTGAGACTCTAAACTAGGTGCATCCCTCCCTGCCTACCCAGCAGCAGTATTCTTTCTGGAAGGTAGATGAGGAATGGAGAGGAGCTCCAGAAGCCCAGGTCTGGGAGGCACAGGTCCCTCCCCAATAGCCCAGTATCATTCCTGGCAGAACCCTGTCTCAGGTTTCCTGACTCTTTCCATGGTCTCTGTTTCACCTCCTGGTGCCAGTCATCAAGTCCCCAGTGCTCTTCCAAGTGTGGTTGCTCTTGTCTGTTTTGTCTGTGGAGGACAAAGCAACTCCAGGCTTCTGCTAGTCTGCCATCACCTACCAAACCTGGGAATTTCTTAAGTTGGCTATCAAGCCTGTTTTCTCCTTCCTACTCCCAGTTTCCCTAGCCATTCATCCTGGGACACATTTTCCAGTATCTCATTGCTCTAGTTCTCCTCCTTGGATCATATTTTGGAGCATGTTGCTCCAAAACTCTGTCATTTAGCACCAAAGGCAGAGTTCTAAGTGTGAACCTTCTAAGGATAGAAAAACAAACCAAGATTTCCTGTATTCTAACCCTGGACTTTTTTTTTTTTTTACAATCACACTACTCAGTTTCTGTTACAAAACCTTTAGTAACCTATGCTCTCTGACATCTCCCTAAAAGTAGACATAACTATCTTCTAGAAGGACCACCTCCCCAACCATAGCTAACCCAGACCTAATCACAAGTTTGCAGCACATCATCTGGACTTTTCTCAAATATATATTTTTCTCCCTGATTTTGAAAATAATCATCTATCACTGTAGAATATGTGGGAAATGCATAAAAGAGGGGAGGGGGAAATTACCCATAGTTATATAATTCACAAATAGCTAACGCTAGTGTTTTGGTGAATTTATTTCATGTACTGGTGATATTCTTTTCATAATTGAAGTTATCCTGTTGTACATTCTTATTGTTTTCATTTTATTTCTTTTAAAATGTAGATTATAATGGATATATTGTCTGTCATCAAATGATAATTTTAAACCTTTGTTCTTGAATACTTCAATATCAATTTTCCACTTTCAAATAATTCAAAATCATTTTTATATTCATTGTGGTGAATAGGTTTGTATTTAAATATTTGTCTGCATCTAATTCTTTTCTTTATCCATAGAAGTGGACTACATTTCTTGTGTTTTGTTTGTGCTGTGCATGATGAATGAAATCAACCTCAGATAAAATGTTTGTGTGAATTAAAAATGTTTGGCTGTCAGTGGCAGAAAACCACGCTAAGAGTGACTTAAACAAATAGCAATGTTTTCCATCATGATACATAGCTTGGAGGCAGGTAGATGCATGCATTGATACAGTGGCCAGCATCAGATTTTTCGCCCTTTCCTCTCAGCTCCAAACATCAACCATACATTCCAGGAAGAAAGTCAGGAAGAGGATGAGTGGTACCAACCAAGACTTTCTGTAGCCAGAAAAGGCAGAAGGCTTCTCATCTCTCAGCCTCAAACACACTGGCCAGAATAGGACCCCCAAGCCCCTTCACGAGACACTTAGAAAACCCTGTCTCTCATAATACCAAGTGCATTGCCTCCTCAAACAAAAGCAGGGTTATTTTGCAAGGACAGCGAGGGAGGGAGGAGATTGGGTTGGCCACTGAATGTATGTGCCCCATGTTTATTAACATTCCTTGCTTGTGGGATGCATGTATATGCATTATTTGAATCTTCCCACTCTGCCCCCACACACTTTAGATTATGGTGGGGTAGATTTATGCACCACTTCTTGCTCTCATACATTTTTCATTAGTTCTGTATAACTTTAGAAAGCTACTATACCCAAAGAGCATTCATTTCCTGCATGTATCCATTTAATTTAAGGTAAATAACTGGATTACCTGAGTGTTAGCTTCCTCCAGTAACTTTAAGTTGCTTTAACGCAGCCATACGCCTGAGGGAGAAAGCATAAATGAAGTGCTGCTTTTAGCTAAAAATAAGAAAACATTTTAATTTCTCCAACCTATTGCAAACACATAAGTACATGAAAGGAACAAACCAGCAAAATAAATGTGTCTCCTGGGTTATCAAACCGTTCTCAGCATCTTGCCGTGGAAGTAAATCCAGGGTTTAGCTTTGAAATCTCAGTGGTGTGCTTGATGTGAGGAACATCTGAAATATGTTTTGTATAGCTGGGAAATGTAAAAATGGTTTATGTTAAATAATACTTTGAACTGAAGACATTAAAGAACCAATCACTTGTTTTTCCATTGTTCTTCGGGAGCTGCAGAACAAAACCCCAAAGGATTTTCACTTCAAATGAAAGGTTCCTCCATCCTTTATAAGATTCCAGAGTCTGTTCAATTGCTTTTCCTCAAAAACATCTTTGATCAAAAGCAGCAGATTAACCTAAATCTCAAAGTTGGCATCAAGTAATTTTCACTTTCACACAGGACACTCAGATCCACACGTTTCAGCCAGCTATCCACAGGCAGGGCATGTCTAATATTGTGAAGACAGCTCCAAAGAGAAAAGATTGGAACTTTCTAGTGTATGTGCATGCACGCACAGGTGTACAGGTGCACACACACACCAAAATTGTTAAGAAGCAAAATAATCTTTTACCACATGAATCTTAATGTATAGCAATTCTCACTGTCCTCTTTGCTCAGTGCACTTCATTTCTACTTTTTTACAGGAAGGCAAGATCATGCCAGTTAAATATGAAGAAAATGCTCTCATCTGGGTGGCTGCAGATCAGCCTGTGAAGGACAAAAGCTTCTTGAGTTCCAAAGTATTGGAACTCTGTGGCAACCTCCCTATTTTTTGGCTTAAACCAACATATCCCAAAGGTAACATTTAAATGATCTTAATCTTCTTGGAGTTCTCCCTGTTCCTATGTGAGTTTCTTCACAGGCCTCTTCACAGGTCTGGGCAGGTAACAGAGGATAAATCAGGATGCACGTTGCAGTGCCACTGTGTGGCAGTAATTGGCAGGGGAGCTCAAAGGAAAGGAAAATGACAGCCGTGAATGTTAGGGGGTAGGGACCGACCGAGTAGCCAGGTTAACAGGAATCAGATTAGAACAACTGCATCAACTACAGTTTTTATTTATGACACCCCTACTTCTTTCCCCTCTGCCCCTTAATCTGTTGTTTTTTCTTGTCAGTTTTACGTGTTTTTATTCCTAAGGCACAGAATCATGGGAACAAAAAACTGTCATACGACTGACTCTTTATTATGCTCAAACTTAGACTTATGAGCACAGGTTGAGATTCCTCAAGTTCAAGACTTGAGCATCAGCTTCCAAACCCATTGTAAAGAAACAAAGGGTCCCTGAGGTTCAGAGTTAGGTTAGAACACATCTTTGAGCTATTTCCGGTGGGGATGGGCAACTGATGCAGTGAGTCAGGCTCTTTCCCCTGAGGTGCTCCACCCTCAGGGGCACTCTCTTTTATTTCACTACACTCTTATGTCACCCCTCTGGCCTCCCAAAGGACTACTTTGTAATGCTCTCAGATGTGGGGGGGGGAGACCTTTATCCTAGTACAATTGAGATAGACTGTGTATTTTGAAAGATTTTATTGAAAGCAGAGAAAACAACATGGAAATAAATACCAGCACTAAACCCACCAGGCTTAGGAAGAATGGGCAGTTATTGTTTAATGGGCACAGAGCTTCTGTTTTGTGAGTGAAAAAGTTGCAGGCGGAGATGGAGGTAATTATTGCACAGGATTGTAACTTCATGACACTGAACAGCATATTTAAAATGGTTAAAGTGTAGTATGTTTTGTGTATATTTTACAGATATAAAAAGGGGAAAAAATCCTACCAGATTTAGACATTCAGGCTCCTAGGTCTGCTAGGTCCACTTACACTTAAGAGTAGCAAGCCTTTTTCTGTTCCAAGTTGGATGAAATGATTACTTTCCGGCTCAGGCAAGGTAAATCAGATGCAGTCTGTAAGCCATTGGCAGTGGCTGCCTGGAAGAGCAGGTTGAAGAGGATCTCAAGACCAATTTCAGGCTCAGTGAGATACGGTACTCAGAGCAGAGGGTACTTCTCCGGGCTAGGGAGATGCTATCATGTGGACTGTCTTTTGTGACTTTCGCAAGCCCTCATGGCTCATGATTCCATGACTGCTTGTCTCAGTTTGACTTTCTGTTCTCCACCCTGCTCCATCAGAAGTGGGTCTTCCTGCAATCCATTACCCAGAAACTCCTTACCCAGTCCCTTGTCACCTTTCACAGTCAAAGACAAGTCTTTTTGCCACCATGCTGAGCTCTGCCTAATCACTTTGTTTGAGGACTTGCTGTCTTACCCATGAGGTTCATTCATTCATTGAACAAAGATTCCATAAGACTTATTACATGCCATTTACTTATTTAGACATTTGGGATACACTGGTGATGAGGGCAGATGAGATGTCAGGCCCTCAAATAAACACTAAAATAGAAAACTGAAAACAAATCCTGGAAATCTGGCTACAGAACTGAGGCTACCAGAGGGGAATGATAAGAGGTGGGGGAAATAGGGGTAAGGGGCCCAAAGGACTCTGATGGAGGATTAAGGGTACGTTGGTGGTAGGTGTGGTGTGGTAATATACCTCCGAAGAGGTGTGAACCTATCCTAAATCATACATTGGTGTAATCCAACATTACTGAAATAAAAATAAATTCGTATTTAAAAATTAATAAAATAAGAAAGTTGTTGGTATGATGTAGGTGCCATAAAAAAGTAATGGGGAAAAAAAAGTAATGGAGAGGCCAAATGGAGTGAGGTAGAGATGGACAGACAGTTACTGGTAGTTCTAGGACTGACAGGATGAGTATCTTCACCCTCTGGGAAAGCGCTTGTTCCTAAGATACAAGTTACAGTTTGACCCTCACAGCCCAACTGCACGGTCCCATCTTCTATGTTCAACCATCACAACAGCCATATAAGAATAATATGACATAAGCATGAGGAAAGATGAGAGACGTGGGAACCATCTAAGAATTCCAAGATTTGAAAAAGATTAAATAAGTGCTGGTGTGGCCATAGGAGAAAATATTATACATATTTAAAATGAGGGCTTTTAATTACATTTGAAAACATTTGTTAGGTGCAATAAGCCAGACACAAAAGGGTAGCTATTGCACAACAGCACTTATGAGGCACTTAGAATAGGCAAATAGAGACACAAACTGAACTGGTGGCTGCTGAGATGGAGGGGGAAGGGTTGAGTAGCTATTGTTTAATGAGGATACTTTCTCTCTGGGATGATGAGGAAGTACTGCAGATAGTGGTGACGGTGGCACAGCTTTGAGAATGTTCTTCATGTCACTGAATTCTACATTTAAAAATAGATTAAAAGATAAATTTGTTGTTTTAGCTATTTATAGACTGTTTACTGGGGGAAAAAATGGCACAAGCAGGGCCGGGCACGGTGGCTCGTGCCTGTAAGCTTCAGCCTATGAAGCGGCCAGGGCTAGGGATTGCGGTTTGAGTCCCACCTGGGGCCCGTAGCAAGACCTAGTTCCAAAAAATACCTGGGCATGGCGGCGTGCGCCTGTAATCCCAGCTACCTGGGAAGCTGAGGCTGGGGATTGCTTGAGTCTGTGGTACCCCGGACAACAAGAGCCTGCGGTTCCACGGACAAAAATAGCGAGACCTAGTCTCAAAAAAAAAAAAAAAAAATTGGCACAAGCAAAAAAAAAAAATGGGTATTTTCCCTCCAGTTTCTGATAGAAACATTTTAAAAGAATATAAATAAAATCCTCCCTTGGGATGCCTGACTCCCTACTACTACAAAGCTCTCTACCTTGGGCCCAACAGCCTCTGCTCTTGGGTCTTAAAACTGGCCATCATCAGGCCATCGTCAGCATCACATAGCTCTATCAGTAGACACAGAATGGCAGGTGGCAAAGGTAAGTGCTGGGCTGCTGAGCTCTGGCTGTGTGCCAAGCGCTGCACTAGAGCTTTAGTTTTGTCATTTAATCCTCACCAACAAGAGTCTGGATAACTTCTAATATATGCCCATTAAGTAGATGAAGAAATTAAGGCTCACAGAAATTAAATTATTTATCTGAGCATATTCTGTTAGTTAAAAAAGGTGGTATTGGAGTTTGTATCCACATTTTCCTGACACCTCTCCAACCAAGTCTCTGAAACCAAAAAGCTCTCCGTGGTTGTAAATCACACCTAAGTTCTCCTAAGTAACGGCATGGCATAAACTATGATCACCTAACTATTGTGTGCCAAACACAAAACCCTTAGGCACAAATTCCTATTAACCCCATCTCTACCCTGTGAATTCAATACTATTGTCATCCCCATTGTACAGGAGAAAAGGGATGAACAAGCCACAGTGTGATACTCTTTCAGTCAGCAGCCATGAGTCAACCTGCAGGACCTGTGAGGCAGTATGCATCCTAGAGCACTAGGCTAGAATTTCATCAGAGAGGTTCACATTCACCTTCTCTCTGTCTCCCGTTCTGTACGCTTGGTCAAGTCACTTTGTGTGTTAGAGTCTTGGTGGCCTCCTGCAGAAAAATACTTACTTGAGTAGTAACAAACTACTGAAGATATTATTTCCCTAAATCATATATAATGTTGTAAACCAGTGTTCCCTCAATTAAAAATAGTAGAAATAAAAATATCTGCTTTTTCTACCTTAGGACTTTTTAAACAATCAGTCAAGATAATAAGGCTTCTGGATACTCTAGAGCTTTATATATTTATTATCAATACGTTAGGTAGGCATAGGTCTGCAAATAATAGAATGTCTAACCAGAACTGGTTTCAACAAATACAGATTGATTTTTCAAGTAGCCAGGATTCTGAAGACTGATTTCTGGTATTATTCTCTGCTTAGTGGTGACACTAAGTCTTTCCTAGTTGACTATCTTACTACCCGTAGTGTGCTGGCTTATTCTCATGCTGTCACTTCTGATCACAAGTTGCTCTCAGAACCTAGATATCACATCTTCATTCAAGAAAGGAAGATGAGAGGTTGAATCTGTCCCCTTATACCAAAAAGCAAAATTTCCCAGAAGCTACACTAGCTGTTTTATTTATCTCTCACCAGTCAAAAACGTCTTGTCTGGCTACTTCTAGTTACAAAGGAGGCTAAGGAAACAATTAATGTTGTACTTCTTCAGACCCTTATAGCAGAGGCAGGCAAAAAAAAAAAAAAAAAAAAAAAAAAAAAACACTGAGAACCAGTCTTTTTTTTACCAGCAGCTTTGCAGTGTCTACTCTTATTAAAAAACCAAATGCTAGTTATTTATATGTATAACTACTAACTCAAGACTGAAGCATGCTAAAATTCATCAGTAAAAATTTAGATAGCAGCTAGTCATGTATGTTTTGGTATCCTTTCCTAATGTTTTTCAGTAACTTAATTATTCAAATAAAGGAATTAACTTACAATTTTTTTTTTTTCAGACATCCAGAGAGAAAGGAGAGAATTGGTTAGAAAAGTTGTTACAAGTACCACACAAAGACCACGCAATGGACCACAGGGCAACCCAGGCCCTGGAAGACCGGATAACGACACCAGACCCAGTGTTCAGGAGGATTCTGAGCCCTTCAACCCAGACAATCCTTACCATGTACGTGCTGGCATTCTCATGACATGCTCAGACCAATGTGGTTGTGTAACACTTAAGTGGTGGTATTTCTCCTGAAGGTTTCAAATGAGCATGTAGTATTCCACTTAAAGTTTTGCTCAATTATTTGAAAATTACATCTTAATTCATTGCAAGGTTTGTAAATGAAGATAAGAATATTTAAGCAGAGTTTGTTATATAAAATTGATTGACTTTAATCCTTATTCAAAGGTGTTTTCTGTGCCATTTATTTTGTCACAGGCAAATCAATTAAGACAAATTTGTATTAGAAATGATTATTTAAAAAATGTTAGTGACCTAAAGGCAATACACAGAACCAAAGTATTTTTACTGCCGGCCCTTTAGCATCTACTTTACTCATCCATCCAGCAGGTATTTGTTGAGAACCTGCACCTTGTACACTGCCAGTCAGAAGAAACCTTTGCATTTGGGTCTTGTAATCCAACAGGCAGACAGACTCTTACAGATAAAATCCAGTGTGAATGATGAGAACTGGTTTTTGTAAGGATGACATCAACATGCTAAATACATCTCAAATCTTCCATGAAGATTACTATTACTACACTTCACTGGAAATGAAAGTAGATTAGTACTTATTTGTAACAAATATCTTGGAAAGGTACTACAGGCATATGTATTCTTAAACAATACAAAAGGATCTAAAATAGTGTTTCTTTTCCACCTCACACCCTTCCCAGGTAACCTAATATTAGCTGTTTGTTCAATTTTTCTGCAGAACTTGTAAATACCTCTACGATTCACTTTCTTCCTTTATTATTCTGTTTTGTAAATACTGTTACAAAACAGTATTTTGGTGACTGATCTCTATTTTCTATATAGACCTACCTCATTCACTTTAATGGTCACATAAATTTCCATTGTGTATATATACAAAAATTTAGCTAGTTCTGGTATGATGGACATGTAAATTATTTCCCTATCTTCTGCTGTTAGAAATTAATTCCACTACTCTGTACATGCCTTATAGGATTATGAGAAGTCACTGAAGTAATGCATGAAGAAATGTTTGGCATAGTTAATGCTTACTGTGTTCATGTAATCGGTGTGTGACAGTCTTATTTAAAGCTCTTGGATACAGGTGGAAAAATATCTTTAGCATAAATACTGATGCATGGGGCTCTTTGGCCAAAGTAGTTGGAAATTTTACATTTTAATGGAGAATATTAAACTTTTCCAAGGAATGACACCACCTACACATCTTTAAATAGTAATGACTTACAAACTTAAAAAATATTTACTAATTTTTGGATATGAAACTATCAGTTGTTTATTGTGCCTGTCTTTACTGGTGTATATGGTCAAACATTTTTTTCATACAGGTAAGTCATTCATGTATTTTTTTCTAGACAGACTATTTTTATGTGTTGCAAATATATTTCTAGCTTATCATTTTAGACTAATATATTTCAGATTTAGGAAGTATTTTTTGAATTGCCTGAGGCTTATCAGAAGATGCAGGACACCACAGCACTCCATTCCTTAATGCTCAAATAATGAAAAAAGAAATCTAAATAGGCAAACAAAATTTAGTATCATTTATTCCCCCAGGTAGCTAAACTAACTGAATCTGGTTCAAGGGATGAGGGCTATTAGCCTCTTCGCAAAAGGGCAGGATGTGACTTTGCCCCACTTCCAGATTTTAGTGACTTGAACACCTCCAATTATATTCCTTCATTACCATTGGGTTTTAAGTGGAAACACCTCCCATGATCTCAGGTCTTTGCAATTTCCTTTAATACCTTAGGTTAAAAACCTACTATTTCTTCTCAACTTTTTAATTTTAACACACCTTTATTTCATTCTCAGATAAGGAAATACCTCAACTAACAGGTTATTTGACTCCCTCCACTCCAAAAATAGTTATAGTGATTTTTTTACTGTTCCTGATAAGGAATAAAATGGAAAGAGTATGAATTTTTTTTAGACTCTAAAATTTTAATGACAGAATTTGAGCACACTGCATCAGCTGGTGTGAAGAAATTGATTTGTTAGGTGTGATAAAGCAGTGCGGTTGTTTAGGAAAGTGTTATTATGGAGGTAAATTCACATGTATTTAAGGATGAACTGTCACAATGGCTCTGATTCTCTTTAGACTGACTTCAAGATGAAAGTACAATAACAAAATCAAGACAGTTAACAAAAGGTAGCACTTGTCAGACCTAAACAGTATGCAAATAGTTTCTCCACATTCCATGTTTGTAAATTTTCACAATAAAAAGCATGTCGCTACCTCCCAATTGAGACTTTCTGTATACAAAAAAGCAGAGGAGTATGTTTCCCTTTGTTCTAGCCTAACCTGTTTGGTGCTGCATTTTCCACGTTCAGTTACCTTCAGTGAAGATTTTTTTAATTTAACAAGGAATTTGCATTGACAGAGGCTTCTGGGCAATGAATGCAACACCCTATCAAAAAGGGTACCTCTAGAAATCCATAAAAAGGAAAACCCTATGCATGTATGTCATGAGGCAAGTTTCTCCAGTTTAGTGATCATACCCACAGTGAAAATGCAGACTTCTACTGTATCAATATGACTTTGTATTTAACTATAATTATGGTACATAGACAAGGAGGTAAAATTTAGAGTCTTGAATTTTTACACATTTTATAGTAACTTTCCTTAGGATCCAAGACCCTTATACTGAAGGCAGGAAAAGCCAGAAAAATGGTGTTTTTTGATAGTGCAGCTGTATCAGTAAGTTTCAAAGTAAGCTCCAAAAGCCCTGGAAGTCATTACTTCAAAAAAGGAACCAGTCTGCAAGTGACTTAAAATTCATAGTAGCAGAAATGTACTTCTGAATCATGCTTCCTTTTGTTTGCCTATTTAGAACAAGTTGAGTCACTATTGAGTGGTAATGATGACTCACTAAAAGCATGGAGAAACTTGAGCATGACATTTAAAAAATCCACCTTTCTGCCAGTAGGTAGGTAGAAGTTACTTAATGTTAAAAGAAATTTGTTGTCATAAATGTAATAAAAAAAATTTTAACAGCAGTGTAATATTGAGGATCTTATTGAAAAAGTGTGCATGCTATAAACTTCTCATTATGAAGAAAACACAAAATAATTCTTTTTTCCCACAGCAGCAGGAAGGGGAAGGCATGACATTTGACCCTAGACTGGATCACGAAGGAATTTGCTGCATTGAATGTAGGCGAAGCTACACCCACTGTCAGAAGATCTGTGAACCCCTGGGAGGTTATTATCCATGGCCTTACAACTACCAAGGATGCCGCTCTGCCTGCAGAGTTGTCATGCCATGCAGCTGGTGGGTGGCCCGCATCTTGGGCATGGTGTGAAACTACTTATCTACCAGGTGCTGGAAAGTAAAATTTAACTCAAGACAACCAAAGTATGAGTTACTTTGATGCTGAAGAGATCACTAGGTATTTTATACTCAATCTGGAGATACAATTCAGAATACTTTTAACTGGTATTTCTCAATTGCCTTACAGAACTTTACCAAGAATGTGCAGATGTACTGAATGAATAGCTTAAATCTAAGTGTCACAATATTCCTGTTATTACCTGCTATTTTTACTTGCTTTGCTTGCCCATAAGGCCTACTTCTAAGACTTCCTTCCCAGGCTATTTTGAAATAAACATGAGAAATTGACAACCTGTCAGAGATTTCACTTGTACACTTGTTACTTTTAATCAAGTCACTAAAATAATTTAGCTGTTCTGTTCTATGTACAGAATCCTTCACTGTTTTTAACCTCTTCCAGTCTTGAAATGTGCCCCGGAGCTTCCAGATAAAAACAAGGAAAACAGACATAAAATGAAGTCTACCTGAGTAACACTATAAACCTCCAGGTAGTAGCTGCTGGGGAATTCTTAGTCTTGAGTGTGTGATTAACAGGCTGTGGCCCGATGTTAAGCGTCACTTCCAGGAAAAGAGCATTAGGATAAAGATGGAAAATGGTCGATGAAAAATCAAAATGCGAGACTCTCATTGACATCCTGAAAAGCAGGTCTTCACACCCTTTTCACTCAGTTCTTAGTAAGTGGTCATTGGGCATGAAAGAGGGTAACGATTTCTACGTCTGTAGTACAAATCAGACTCTTGCTGTAGTCCAATTACCAATAAGTTACTCTCCTAGTAATAGGGCTGACAGGGCTCCCTGGCAGATACAGCTGAGGAAAAATGGCTTATTTATCTATAACAACACAGTCTCTCAGGCACAAGATCTATCTTTAAAAACTGAACTAACAGATCGGGAAGATAAACAGGTATTTCATGTACTTCACATTCTAGCTTTGAAACCCAATTCAAGTGATAAAGAACTTTCTTAAGTTTTCCATTAATGCAAGAATTGATAGAAATGATACCATAATCTCACTGAGGTCCCATATTCTAACATACATTACTGTATGTTGTTTGCCAACTTCAGTCTATAAAGTCAGTGAATTTTTAAAACCTTGTTATCAGATGACTGCATTTAACAGAACATACTGCAAACTAGATTTCAGGAGAAAAGGGATGAAGGAAAGACACTGATATGTCACGTTCATGTTTTTCTTTTACCTCCTGCAGTTATGAATTTATCTGTCTTTAAAATGACTGTCATTCCATTAAGCAAGCAATTACTTGTCAATAGTTCTGCTCACCCATCTTCAACTTGCCACCCAGCAACCTGTACTTTTAGAAGAAAAATGGCTGACACTAACCCAGAATAGCTTTTGGTCTTCCAAGAAAAATAATCAGGATTCAGTACACCAATAGTTTTCATAAAGGAAAAAGCAGGAGGCTCTTGGAAGAGAATACCTTTGTGAAGGTCCTGAAGGACAAAGTATTCAAGGTGATAGAGGAAGGGTATTTCAGGTATAGTACTTGAAGTCAGAGGTGTGAGGTTATATGGTTCAAAGGAAGCAAAAAGCACTCAAGTTTGAGACAGGAAATATCAAGATGAAAATGTAGGCAGCTTTATATTACTGCATGTTAACTTTGAGTGTGATCCTGAATAAGAGGTAGGAAACCAAGGCCAGGCATGGTGGCACATGCCTGTAAGCAGCAGTCTAGGAAGACACAGCCTGAACCAGAGATGGTGGTTAAGTCCCACTCAGGGCAACATAGTGAGACTTAGTTCCAAAAAATAGCTGGGCGTGGTGGCATGTGCCTGTAATCCCAGCTATCCGGGAAGCTGAGGTTGGGGATCACTTGAGTCCATGGTACCCTGGGCAACGTGAGCCTGCAGTTCCACGGGCAAAAATGGTGAGATCTTGTCTCAAAAAAAAAAAAAAAAAAAAAAAAGTAGGAAACCAATGAAAAGTTTCAGATGAGCAAGCTAGCTGTTTCCATTTCAGACGAATCACCTTGGCAGTTTCCTGTGACAGAAGCAAGAGATTGGCTGATTTATAGAGTGCATTTCCTAAGGGAAGGCAGGCTGCTTCTTGAAGAGGTACTCCCCTTACAAAGCACCATAAATGGAAATATGGGAGATAGGTAATTTACTTCCCAAATGATGGAATTATGTGGTTTTGAAGTATCATTAATTACACAAGGAAATCAACCAAAAAGTTTAAAAAAACAATCGATGCAGAGCAAAACTCATTAGATATGGCTAAGAATGATCAAGAAGCTCAAATTGTGTTCATAGAAGAAAACTAAGTCTGTTTTGAAATATCCAAGTACACAAAGAAAGAACATCTGGTACAGAAAGAGGACAGTGCAGAATACAAACTCTTCAAAAAACGGTACTGATTTCATTACCTTTAACCAAGACAGCACAAAAACCACAAAAGCAGTTTAGCTTGCTGTGCTGAATCTTGACTGTGTGCGCATGCACACGCATTTTTTTTTTAGCATCTGATGATGTAAATCAATTTTATGGACATTAAGGTTAAGTTTCAAGGTCTGAATCTGACTCAGATTGGAAAGGCCACTGTAATTACTGATGTAGTTGATACTGCATCAGCACCTAAACAATTAAGATGTGACATTACAAAGTTTCATTACCTTTAAGGGATTTTTTCCATATTATGCTTAACATATCTCTAATATGCCAACTACTTCTACTTAAATTTTAAAATCATGTTAATATCAACTTTATACCTCCCACCACCATCTCAAATAATTGATACTAAAAAAGGAAATATATTTGGAATAAGCAATTGTTTATTTCTTATACCAGATTTTATTACACTCTGAAATATTAGCTACATTTTTTACAAAATAGAAAATTCTTTTGTTAGTGGTATAACTTAATTTTACTTCTGTGTAAGCTAAATATGCTATTCTGTTTTATGAACATCTTATAGAAATGATCACAACTTTTTTTTACCGATTTACTATGAAGGAAGCAAGGGGTTGGCAAAAATATACATACACAATCCTAACTGCAGATCTGAAACATGAAATTGCAAATTTGCAAGTCAATGATGCAAACTTTAGCAAAAACACTTTACAGCAGAATGAGCTTGAATGTATTTATAAAAGTCAAATTCCTTTTAAGGGCTTTTGTATATATATGCATGCTCATATTCTATATGCATATACAGGCTTCACTTTGAAGAAGCCCAAAGTACTATCAAAATCAAATTTACAAAGCACATTTAGTGTTGATTTTCAGTAATAAAAGGACTCACCACAGGTTTTATTTAAACTGTTCAAATTCTAAAATTTAGTTTTTAGGTACTTAACTGTGTAAAGGTAAGCACAGCTATATATACATTTATACACACAGAATTTTAACCTAGCAAAAAGCTGATTTTATTTTCTAAGGTGTTTGGCTTACTGGACCTTTTCCACATCTTGGAAGCTTTTAAATAACTTCTATATAGAAGTCCTTATTAGCGTATGTTATCATTATAGTGATAAAAATCTCTTATACCCACAAAACTTACTAGGTTAAAACATTTACTAGCAACCTTGCTGCTAGTAAGTGTTTAAAGAGGTATTCCCCACTAACTTCTATGAGTGTAGTACTAACCTTACACCCCATCATATATATTCCTGTTCTATGTGTCTGCTGTTTTATAAATTCTTTATGTCACATTCCTGTTGAATCAGAACCCCACAAGATTCACCTTTTTTTCATCTGTAACATGTTTTAAACTTTTTTTTTTGGTCTTAAATTTTTTAATAATCAGCGGGGAGAAATTTCTTGAAATAACCTCTATATACTATTTTCTGAAAGCAGAGTATTTGCTAATTTACTTGAAAATGCTTTTTTTAAATCATGATTTCAGTGGTTTCCTATCTGTCCTTCAGACTTCCAAAGTGTAAATATTCAGTTGCTAAAAATTTTCTTTTCAACTGGCTAACGTAATTTTATTAACTTCAATTATTATTCATCCTTTTATAATTTTATTCTGACATAGTCAAAGATGTGGAAGAAACTAGTCAAGCATGAACTTTCTCTTAGGACATAATATTTTTAAAGGGGGTTTCTTTTCAGTTAAAATCATATTCCTGCCTGTAATTATCAATACAATTATGCAGTAAAAATTTCCAGAGGCTGTACCCTAACATTCTACTAAATCTACATAACCAGCACCATTTTTAATATTTGCTTAGCACCAAACTGTAATCAAGCAAATTCTGAAAATATTTCAGTTGCTAAAAAATTAGTACCTCATTTATAAGTCAGCAATATGTCATGGCTATTCTGAATATTCTAATAATCTCTCAATTTTAACAATATCTAAGTAGCAATAAACCGACATCCTGTTCAAATAATCTCAAATTTCATTTTGAAAAGATTTTCTTTCATCATGTGCAGTTATCACACTATATCTGGTTCAATGACTAATCAGAACCTTAAAGTCTTAATGACAAAGGAACAAAACAACCATTAAGCATCTCTTTTCTACCTTTCTGTCAATTCAAGAGAGAAGAAAATCCTAGGAAACAAGCTTTTCAGTCATTTCTAAAATGTATTTAAAAAAAGCATGAGGTGATCTGTGTAAACCCCACTTCTTTATTCTTTCATTCCATGGAATGTTTTTATTTAAAGCAATGGCCCAGGTCACTGAAAACAGATTTATGGGCCCTATCCCAAACCTCTTGATGCAAAATCTCAGGGGGAACACCAAGATGGCCCACATTAATACTTAAACACACGCTTCCCAGGTAAGGGCTATTCACCAGTAAGTTGGAGAACCACACTCCTATATATTACATGAGGTATCTGCCCAAAACTTTTTTAGTTATCTCATATTCAGGGCAACTGTCAGGTCAGTCCATGACAAGTGTAAACAATTTAAAGTTTTAAATGGGTTAAATTCAGAGTCTATCATCAACTATATGTTTAAGAACTACTATGAAAAGTATTTGAGTGCTATGGATAAAAAGGCATCTGCAAAGTTGGGTGTGGTGGCACGTGCCTGTAATCCCACTTATATATGAGGTTTAGAGTACCCCGGATACCATAGTGAGACCTCATCTCAAAAAAACAGCCAAGCGTGGTGGTGTGCCTGTAATACCAGCTACCTGGAAGGCTGAGGCTGGGGATCATTTGAATCCGCAGGTTCAGGGCTACCCCAGGGAACATAGCAAGACCTAGTCTCTTAAAAAAAAAAAAAAAGGCATCTGCAAAACCAAAGGTAGACTAGAGTATTTATGATTCCATTCTGCTCTGAAATTGTTTTTCTTTGCTTGGTTTCCTCATATAACACAGGTAACAGAATAAAATGCATGTTTAAAGGAATAAAAGGTACCAAAGACATTTCTAGTCTTAGTAGGTGGCTCATAAAAACATGTCCTGCTAATCTGATTTTAACAAGTCTACTAACCATGAAATTCTACACCATACTGATTCTTACCCTGTTCACAACTAGTTATTTTGTCTCAGCAGCTATTCTGCTAAACCCATATGTTCCAGAACAAAATATAGCTTGGCTAAACAAAGATTACACTAAGCTGTATTATCTGCAATTTAATGTATGAGGAGGAAAGGGAAGAAATAACATAAGCACTGAGCCTGAAGGTTTCTCATATACTCATTAATTCATATACTACAACTCAAATTCATTCACAATACCACAACACTCACCATTCAGAGTGTTTCCTGACATTTTATAAAGAACAGTTGAGTGTATATACATTTCACAAAAAATCGGGTATTTTTTCAGAATGGTAAAAGTTTTTACTACAGCCTTGGCATCATCTCATCTGTGTTATGCACAATGCCCTATAAGATCTAGGGCCTCCATTACCCTTTCCACTCTCACTCTTTTCAGCTGCACAATCTA
Organism: Uropsilus gracilis; assembly: GCA_004024945.1. Lineage (NCBI taxonomy): Eukaryota > Metazoa > Chordata > Mammalia > Eulipotyphla > Talpidae > Uropsilus > Uropsilus gracilis. The sequence continues at coordinate 78,340 of PVHY01000985.1, read as the reverse complement.
CTCAGTGTTTCACAAATCCATGAGGCTTCACATATGCTGTTCCTTCATCTGGGACTGCTCTGTGCATCTGCATGGCTCTTTCACGCCTGCTTTCACCTGCTGAATGAGTTCTCACTTCATCATCTATCTTAAAATTTTAACTACCTGTTATCCTCTTTAGTTTTCTTCCTTAGTACATACTACCATTTAACATACATTTTCTTTATTTCCATCCTAAGATATACTTATATCCATCCTAAGATATACTTATCTGTGCCTTAGATATAAGGCACAGAACTTTGTACTGCTACCGGTGTATTCCCCTTAGGGCCTAGAACAGCAGCGGCAGATACTTGTCACTCAATGTTAATGAATCAAACAATGAGTTTATCATGGACTATGTATTTTTCACTTGCCTGTATTAGTGTACTACCTACAGGGAAGACTCCAAGAAAAATGACTTTGAGAAGAAAAACCTCACTGATATCAATATTGTAAAAATAAACTTAAAAGGTACACAGTTCTCACCAATGATGATCTTACTACATATATTGAGTCATATTTTCTATGGGGGAGGTCCAGAAAAAACATACTAGAAAGCAATTCAAATTTTTGTCTCCAGAAGTTGGTATGCTTATAAATGAAACTGCTAGATTCAGTCTTGGTTTTTCTATCTTTGTATATGTTCAAATCAATTCCATTTAAACTCTAGTCTCCTAGACAGACTCAAGTCACTTGGACTCAAGATTTCTTCTTAAAGAATAATTAGTTTTATGTTAGAAAGTAAACCTGAGCCCATTCTTGGTTTTAAAACAGTAAAAATTCCTTCTGAATCACAACAGTAAGGATCAAAAATATCAGAAAATTAAACACATGCTATCACAAATAGTTGGCATTATTTCTAGTAACAGGGACAACTCAAAACAATTTAGATTTAGCTTTCACAAGCAATGGTTAAAATTCTACCTAAAAATCATTCTATTTGTATTGATAAAACAAAATCAATAGTAAATGATATAAAAATAATTTTCAAAAACTATTTAGCTTGGGTTAAAGTAACAGTTCAATATCTGAGTATCTACTATGCTACAGGCATTATTCTCTGCCTTAAAGATCCAAAACTAAAGATAATGCTAAGATGGAGGTCAGCTTCTTCCTCTTCACCAAAAAATACTCAGTCACTGGAAAGAATAAGTAACTATAGTTACTTGCTAAGGAGAGAATAGGTCAGAATCCCAAACATGCTCTTAAGACACTGCGGTTTGTGTATTCCTCTACAAAAGAAAACATCTAATGGACATCTCAAATAAGACAGGACAAATAACAATTCAACTGCTACAAAGTTAGCTGCTGATAAGAGTAATACAAGATGAAACAGGTTTCCTGGAGATAGACTATGAGCTCAGCTTTGACAGTAAGGCGTAACTGGACCTTTCATGTCGGGCAGAAGGAATTAAACATATAGCATACTCATCCAGGGCTGAAGTCTATGAACCAAAACCAAGGAAATATGGTAAGAACTGTATGTGACTCACAAACTCTAAAATATTTACTATATGGCCCTTCAAAGCAAATGCTTATCCACTCAGAGTATTCCCGTGTGGCTAAGTTTAGGTACACAGTGAAATAGTGACAGTGAGGCAAAACATTAACTGAGTCTGAATTATAAAAGTCCTTCAATAGTAAGTTAATGTGAGACTTGTTAAAACTCCTTTTAGGAATTAAACTCCTCTGGTGGTATTTATATTTAAGCAGTATTTATTAGTAACATCCTTTCAGTCAGGACTTAATTCTCATGATCCTAAGAGATAATTATTATCCACGATTATAAATGAAAAAAACTTCAGAAGGGTTTGTCTCAAAACACATCATTATTAATGTACCAGAATAGGATTCAAGATTCCAGATTCATAGTAGTATCCCTTCCTCTCCATAGCTGACTCTGTGATAGAGCAGGATATAAGTTAAATATAAGTTAGAAGATCATTTTGCAAGTAATCATTAGCAAAATAATAGTAATAATAATAATATAAACAATAGTAAAAATAAAGTCAGGGAAATCATTTAATTTCTTGGCACATTTCATGGCGCTATATATATATAAATTTGTAGTCAATTACATCACTGAAGAAGCCAACAATGGAGTATAAACAGAAAAAAGTGATAAAACTGGGGGAGAACCCCAAACCTGAATCCACAGTAGTATCTACAAAGGAAATGCACATAATTATCTTACTTTCCCATTGATTCTTCGGAAGGAAAAAGATGGACAAATTAACTCCTGCATTTTTTTTTTAAGCGCCCCACACACACACACTTTTTTCACATGGAAGTAACAGAATTCACACTCTACAAATGGTGCAATTTTGCACCTTGTTTTTGTTTTATTGTTTATTTTATAAACCTGGTTTTAGTGTGCGTTTGAGATTTAAAACAAAATAGCTTAAAATCAAAAAATTAAGTCCCTTAATATTCTATCATATGCTTTCTATCTTCTGCCATTGTGACATTTTATGATCTTTTTAAAGGATTTCTGTATTAATATCAACAATTAAGTTCCACTTACTCAAATTAAAAACTTTCTATAAACTTAAAAATTTAAATCATACTTTCTTCAAACAGCTTCAAAAACTGTAAAAGACTGACTACAATAAAAAAGTTTTCGAAGGCCGGGCACAGTGGCACGTGCCTGTAAGCGGCAGCCTAAGAAGCCGCGGCAGGGGACTGAGGACCGCAGTTCGAGTTCCCCTTAGGGCAATGTAGTGAGACCTAATTCTAAAAAAATAGTTGGGTGTGGTGGCGTGCGCCTGTAATTCCAGCTACCTGGGAAGCTGAGGCTGGGGGTTGCTTGAGTCCATGGTACCCCAGGCAACTTGAGCCTTCGGTTCTACAGGCAAAAATAGCGAGACCCAATCTCAAAAAAAAAAAAGCTTCCCATAGGATTTAAATCTTCCAATCTAAATACAAAGGATAATCTGATATTTTCTGTAATATTAACTGTTTACATTTTATATACATAGGTACAGAGTTTTATACTCACTTGGTCTTGAGGCCAGATGAGTATCTGAATTCAGAATTTCAGATTATAGAACACAAGACAGATACACCATTTATAAGGTAATGACCTCAGTATTATCTGTGCTAGCATACTGTAATTAAAGAGTATTTCTGCTGCAAAATATAACAGTACTAATACCTGGGTTAAGGTCAGACTTTGTACTACTAAGTCATACATACACACACATACAATTAGCTTTTAGAGGCTTCTGGAATAAGAAAAACAATAGTGAATTGTATTAACTTACTCAACTCTTAACAGCCTATGAAGGTGACATTATCATTATTTCAGTTTTCTAGATAAGAAAATAGTTAATGAGACATTACCTGCTCACTATCAGAAAGCTACTCAACTGTATAAATCAGGATTTTATCCCAAGTAGATTAAGAGTTCATGTATCTAAACACTCTAATACTGATTTTTAATGCAATTAAGAGAACATCAAGCATACAGTACGTGCAACAGATTATTGTTCAGTTACAGTGGTTGCACTGTTGAACAGTTTTTTAAAAAAATATATAGATGCAAACAATTTCCCTAACTGCTTTTTGATAATTGCCCTTGAACAGTATTGTTTTGAAATAGCTTTTCATAAAATTGAATACTGTAATCATAAAAAGTCAATGAAATTATGAAAAATCTTAATGCAAAATAAGAATTAAAAATTTAAATGTGAAGTCACAGGAAAAGTGCCTTCTATTTAGAAGACTCCAGATAAGTAAAAATTCAGAATATAACATGCTAGTATGATTGGAACAAAGGGACTAACCAGAATCATTCCAATTTTATTAAAGAAGTCAATGACATACAAATTCTAATATATGTATCTAGGAAAAAGTCTTGAAACAATCTTAGTATTTGTACAATGAAACTAGTGTATTGCCAAGTTTTCTCCATAGAAAAGCAAAAATTTGACACATCATTCTTTTCATGTCTGTAAGAGTTGCAAGTTGTTTCTCTGTAGTCACTGGATTTGAGAAAAACAGTATCTCAACACAAATACAAGAGGGAAGAGATTTGCATTCCTAAGTTTTCCTATTTAAGAAACTGACCGTTCTGATTTTAAGAATCCACAGTCCCAGATAATGTACAAGAAGTAGACAATTCAACTGACATATTCTCTACTCCATTTCAGTCAATTTATTAATAAAAATCATTCATTGCACACCCATCTCATTCACCTGAAGAGGGAGTCACTATTATAAAAGGCATGGGCAACTAGGGTCTAACAAATATGGGTTCAAATTGAAGCTCAACCACTTATCAGAGTTGTAAGTTTGGTCATGGAAGCTAACTCTGGACTGGTCTTCTGATCTGTAATAGGACACTATCACTTCCCACAAAGCTTTTATAAATGAGATGAGGTACATAAAGCACCTGGGTCATAAGAAGTACTTATATAGAATAGTAAACCACTGTTACTACCCTAATAGTTTAGTATTCTAACTGAAGACTTCATCTGATTTGGGGGAGGAGGCAAGTTTACTGAGAGAGGGTAACATTCTAAGTTAACTTAACTTCACACACAAACCACAAGAATGGTTCCAAATAGTAACATTCGTGAATAAATCATTATTTCTAATTTACTCACAAGTTCCCAGACATTTCCAAAATGAAATCTCCTGGTATGTATAAAATGATCTTATAATAGAAAACACATAGTTGGAGACAAAAGAAAATAGATGCTGATGATCCTTCTAATTTAAAACTATGTACAGCAACTCTTCCTAGCATAGAAAACATCATTTTGTTTCTTTTAGCTTTTAATGCATTACTCCTCTCCTTGGTTCCTCCAAGGCAGAGATAACTGAAACCCATATTCTTATGTGGCTCTAACAGCAAGTATGAATGTTTTATTCAGTCACAAAGTAGATTCAGTAACAAGCTCTTCTCTCCAGTTTCTCCCTCTCTCTTCCCTTTTTGACACAACCCAGAGATCTTCCACCCTTTCTTGAGAATGTCAATAAAAGCTACAAATCAGAGAGCTGCACACAAACTAAACTCCCAACAGAATTAAATTACATAATTAAATTAAACAGATGGTAAATAAGCAATTGCTTTTTGGGCCTCTGACACAGATGTCAGCTACCTAATCTGACATGTAGGTAATTAGTGAAAGAGAAAAGGAAGATAAAATGGGAAGGATAGCCAAAAAAAAAATTGAGATTGAACTAAACTGAAGCTTGTATCTAAAACAATCATAATGGCACAGTGACACAATTCAATTTCAAATGGTTCTCTGAAATTTAACCAGAAAATTTATATAGGATACTCCAATTATTTTCTTCTTTGTCCCATACAGTTAGCCTACCAATATGAAGTTTTTCCAGATTCAAGGAGAAATAACAATAATGATTTCAACATTCTATAATGACTATCACCCATTTTAGGAATGAAAATATTTAAAGAATTTGTAATTACTAATGCAATCCATTCTTTCCATTCTATATAAAGATAAAACCATTTTGTGTGTGTTTTTAATTGGCTGTTAATTGCCAATGTTGAAGCCTAAATTTATTAGCTGGCTAACTAAATTTAAGATGTTATTGGGCTATTCGAGAGAAAACTATTAAAAACATTCTGTTGTTTCAAACGTGTAGCAGAATAACCAAGTGATTACTAGATAAAAGTTTGAAGAAGCAGATTATCCCTCAAGATATTTTGATAACAGTAGGAAAATTCTGGAAATCATCAAGGAACAATGATTATAAAAATCAGAAGGTTAAAAAAAAAATCTAAGAGTAAGAAAAATAAGTATTCCAGGACTAAACCTTTAAAAGGAAAATAAATGGTAAGAGAAAAAAGGTGTATATTCTGAATAAGTAAAAGACTAACTGCAGTAGGAGTTTGATAGATAAAAATTAAAAGGGAAGGAGTTTGATAGATGAAAATTAAAGAGTCCAGAAAAAAGAGACCAAATACCTCAGTGAAATAATAGACAATAAGGATAAAAAGACTTTTAATAAAAATCATCTAACTTTTTAGTAGACTAGAAATGTTAACTATCTAGATGATGAAAGAGGCATTCTTATAAAATTGTATTTTAGAGCAGCAGTCTAACATACTTCTCAAAATTCCCTTCTCAAAATTTCCCATAAGTCCATTGTCTAAGGACCAGGTATATTTTATAACATAACCATGTATATTAAAAATGCTATCTGGCTCAGCAAATTCTTCAATTCTACAATACTAAGCAAATCTAGTCAACAGATAAGCAAGCAGACCTTAGTTTAAAAGTAGCCCTTAAAACACAAGCAAAACTAGTAACAGAATTTAAAGAATAACTTCTATTATAGCAGTGTATTCTCAGCAAAGACTAAATGGCAAAAATGCTTATTTAGCATCAAGGAGTTTTAATTAAAAACTAAAAGAAAGGCTCAACCTGCTGAAAATTATAAAACTAGTAAAAGGCAGAAACTTGCTAGAGCTAGGATTCTTGTCTCTGGTGTGGTGCCATATGCCCATCTTATCACTTATGCAGCAACAGTCTCTCACCCTTAGGACTAATGGTACCGAGAAAATTTAACATACACAGTAAGAGAGTCACTTTCTTTCCCCACAAGGAGAAAATTTTAGATCTCCAAAGAAGCAATAAATAATCTTGTCTTTTCCTTCAGTGTTCTTTCTGGACATAGGACACATAAATTTCCCACACCCACACCATGCCTGAACAAGTTATAACAAGTTTAGACCTATTCTAGTTATAACCCCACCAGCATTTTTTCATGAAATGTCAATTTGATCATGTCAAACTCCTACTGATTCAGAGGCTGAAAGACAATTAACTTGCCTCCATATCCTCAATTACAAAGATAAAAAATAGTGTCCTGTGAAAATGCTAGTGAGACCTAACAGACATCAATTCTAGGGTATTATGGCTTAGAAACTATGATCAGAAAATGAAGTAAGAACTAGAGGTCATCTATTGCCCATGCTTTGGAGCTGAGACTCCAAAAAATTTTAATAATGAACACTTTCATGTTTTAAAACTATTTCTAAATGAGTTCAATATTCAAGTGTTCAATAATTCTTTCATGAATATTCATTTTTTCTGTGCTATATCATAAATTATTGCAGCTAATGCACAAGTCTTTTAATGTTTACATTCTCATGGTATCTACCTATTTTAAAAAGGGGGATGAGACTAGTGTGTGTATATATATATATATATATATACATATATATAAATACACTTCTCTCGCATGCGCTCTCGCTCTCTCACTCTCACTCGCACTCTCTCTCTCTCTCTGCAGCACCTAAACCACTGAAACTGGAATAACCACAGGGATTTAAGAAAAGAGATTGCCAGATTGCCTAATTAAAAAAAATGTGAAGAGAACAAAGACAAAACAAAAACCACCAGTGCTATAATTGTAGAACCCTTGCTGTGGCAAAAGCAGCAAGTAGAGTTGGGCATTTCTAAATCAGTTTGCTCCAATTTCACAGATTGTCTTTCAGAGTTAGAAATGCAGCAGGTGTGTGTATTTTACAGAGAGATCTGGAAGGTAAGAACCAAAACTATCAGTGCAATTATAAATATTTCCCATAAAAACAAGCAAATGGGAATTCTGAGATAAATAACTTCTCAAAGTCCTCATTTAAAACTTAAAGAAAAGGTAAGTAAACCAAACGTCTTCATAGAAAAAACTGTATTTACAACTTCAGTCAAAAGCAGTTGTTAAAAGCAAACAAAATTAACACTGCAGTTGAAAAATCTATGCTCACCCAAACTTGTCAATTCCAATAAATTATTAATAGAATACTGCATCAAAAATAAGGCAATAACCCAAAATCCCATTAATGATTTCTCCACTCTCATAACTAATCTATCTAGTAGCAAAATGATACTTCAATCCATTTCAGCATGTCTGAAATTCTTAAGGATAGAAGTGATAAAATATGATCTTGATTCTGCATTAGACTCTTAGAACACTTGAAGGAAAATAATTTCTAAAGCACAAAGAGGTAAAGAGGTATAATCTTCCAAAAAGGGATTCAGTGTTCAAAATTCAAGAATGCAATATTAATACACAATGAGCATTAGGTGAGTATATGTAATACAATGATAGCAAATTAATTTATTTAGTACTTTTTCCATTCCATATCATCAGGAGGATTGATTTCAACTTTCCTTTTACCTACATCAGACCAATTGGTACTCAAAACTGTACCGCCAGACTCCATCTGCAATAAGAAAGAGATTAATTCTTAGACAATATATTCAAAACAATATTTTTTGAAAAGTATTCTAAACATACAGTCCCAAAAGTAAGCTATAACTGGTTCAATATTTCAAGAAAATATTTGATCTCAGACTTTATATAGATGTTTCCATGTTCTAAGCAATACAGAAAGAAAATTCTATAGTAGATAGGTAGAAGCATAATATCACATTATCAAATAAAGTATCATGTCTCCTCTCTGCTGATCAGCAGATGAGAATAAAAATGGCTTTCAGAGAAAATGATGGCATGATTCTTTTACACATCACACCATGATGAGCAAAATAAATTTTTTATACCATTTGGACATAAAAAGCCCCATCTTATGTTCTCTCTGTGCCAAATACAGGCAAGTATATGTTTGTTTTTTTCAATTAAAGTTTACCACACATACACAAAGTCAGTGTCTCAGCAAAGAACTAACTACCCTGGCAAGGACATCTGTTATCTTATTGCAACAAAAAACCAGAGTCAGTAACTTGGATCACAACAACAACCAAAAAAAAAAAGTGTGAATTATTAAACTCCAAACATTTAAATAATAATCAGCTGTGTTACTGGCAAATGCAAAATTATATAGCCTTCCATCACACTGTACTTCAAAATAATTGTATGCTCCACACACTCTGTGAAGCCTCCAAATATGGGATGATTTAAAGGAAATGCTCTTCTCCATCCCTCCCTAGTTATTTTGCTTTTAGTTACCCTCCAAAGGTGACATGTCCACTGCCTTCTTTAGCCCAAGTCAGGACCCTATCCTTTAGAAAGTATGAATATAAAGACCACAAACGTAAGAACATGTATCACAAGTACTGTTACAACTCTAAGGGCTTATCTTCTTACACCTGCTTCCTATCTTGACTCCAACTAAAGAGAGGTCACCAAAAAAAGCATGGAGCAAATGTTACTAACATTTTTAAGAGTAAATGTTACTAATACTTATATCCTAGATATAAATGTATTCACTTACTGTGGTAATGCAACTGTCACAGCTCCCTACCACCCACTGTAATTCTAGCTCCCTGATTAAAAAAACATTTATTTTTAATAAATCATTTGTCTCTTCTCTTCCACAGGTTTCCAATTTCTTCAACAGTTACTCTAAGTTTAGAGGAAGAAGAAGATTTCAGACAAAAGCCTATTCAAAAGAAGGGTCATCCAACTATTATAAATGAAACTTGGTCTTATATTAGCTACTCTTTTTTTTCAATTTCTAAAGTTTATTATAATGTTTTTTGAAGTTTAAGGTTCTTACAAATGATTTGTTCATGGCACGTTTCACTTCATCAGAACCATCAGAATAGATCTGCTGAAATAATTTGTTTAAAGCTGCATCTCCCTCCAACTTCTCATTTTTTTCTTCTTCTTTGATCTCACCAACCAATTTATCCCAATTTCTTGTATAATGAGATGAAGATGGATATAGGTTCTTTACATCTATAGAGTAAAAAAGACAGAAGTCATTAGTCAATGGATTGTGTCAAGACGTGAACTATGTGATCATGAGAGACTATCTTAAGCAAATAGGTCATTAAATTTCATGTTCACAGGGCCTTTCAAATATATACATCAATATTTAGATATCTACTACTCAAAACTGAAATCAATTAGCATAATATAAAATCTGAGCATTTCTTCTGAGCAAAATAAATCAATAAAGTGCAACTTTCGATACATTATGCAAAATTAGATTAAAAAAAGATTCTTCATATTAATAATGGGGAAACTGGCAAAGTTTATACAAGAATTTTTATATTTACAGAAAAGTTATAAAGATAGTACAATTCTAAAAATTGTATTTTTTAAAAAGATGCTTCATTTACAATTTCTCATGTAAGCATGATCTTAATATTCAAAACGTAGTTTCTTCCTACAATACTACTTATGTACTTTTAAGAATAGAAAGAAACTGAAAATATAATTATCCATTTAATTAGCCATTTGACAGTAAATTTAGACTATTCTCTTCCATATTAAAAATATGACATTACTTAAGTAGGAGGCAAAACAAATTTTTAAATGTTAAAAATACATGTGATGATCTAGAGTTCAATGTCTACATCTCTCTCTCTCTCTCTCTCTCTCTCACACACACACACACAAAGAAGACCACAAAAACAAACCATTTTTAGCGTGCAGTTGGGTATAGTCAGAAACTGCCTTCAACTAGAAACACCACCAACCAATGGGCTCAGGGGACTAGGGCACTACCAAGGATATACCACAGACCAAGGAAATCAAGATCTTGCTGGGTAAAGAAGTGAGGTTATTAACCTAACTAAGTAATTATAAAAGCAGTTCTGTTCACTGACAGAAATACAATTTAGGCTGTATTACCAAAAAAAATCAGTGAAATGCATTTTAATAATATATTTAAGCTAAACTATCCAAAACATATTTATCCATATGTATCTATATCTATATGTAGTACATATATATTTAATCTAAGCCAATATAAAAATAGTAAGATAGCAAACATTCTTTTCTTCATGCCAATTCTTCAAAATCTGGCACTTATTTTATATTTACAGCACATCTCAATCCAGATTAATCATAATACAAGCACTCAATAGGTACAAGTGCTAATAACTACTAAAATCAAAGATGTAGCTATAGAGCTTTAAAGAAAAATGTTTCAAAATTTCTTGAACAAGACAAGGGTCACATTAATCCTAGTCTAACAGTACCTCTTCCACTTCTACCTCTCTATCTCCCATTCCCCACAACAGATCAGAAAATATTAAGCATTTGTTCTATTTTTTTCCATCTATTCTCTGTAGTTATAAACCAAATGATGCCATTAAAACAAAATCAGAACATCCCATACAGTTTTACTCAGGACAAGTATACTGTTTTTCTAATCCTATCTTCTCTTTTTCTACCAGTTATCTCTTCTGTTGTATATTTTTACTAGCAGTCAAGAGGGAAAAAAATAGATGTCATCAGGAAACCTGGGTTTAATTAATCCTAGTATTACTCCCCAAAAGGATAGAAACACAAATTCCAATCTCTTTTACAGATAAAAAACTGACCCAGATAGATGAAGCAACTTGATCTTGTCTGCAGTCTCTAGTTTGCAGTATGCTAGAAATTGACATGCATAATTCCTTACAAAAACTTAATAGGAGAGAAGGAACAGCATTAACAGCATTCTGAATACACAAGACAATGAGTTCAGAAAAACTTGTTAACTATTAAAACTGAAAATTTTTATATGTAAATTTCATAAAACTTCTCTACATCTGTAGATGGTAGATTAACATAAACATGTTCACTCACTATAATATCAAATAACTGTAAAGCTACTCATGTGTATAGATACTTATTGTTAGAAAGTGTGGCAACAAGCAGTACTACACACAGGGTTAACAGAACAGGACTCAGACTCTAAAAACCAAGATTTAGTTCCAGTCAATGCAAACTGCTGGGTAACCTTAAAAAAGGTTGCATAACCTTTCTAAGCCTACAGAATAGGAAGATCATTACTGGGCTATCTGCTACATATGACTGTTGATAGAATTAAATAAGATACACTCAGTGTTTCTTTTAAAACACTGCTTTACATTATATGATACCTCAGTCCCAAAAGATGCATGCAACATCTGTACTATGTCTGTGAAATAAAGTATGAAAGAGAAAGCTTAATACAGCTTGAAATATTTCAATCCTTAAAATGTCACGTTGATTTTCTGGTTTTTTTCTATTATGTTTTAGACTAGTTAGGATGTTATCACATACAGAGGGTAGGTAAAGGGCACATGGGAACTCTTATTTCTGCAATTTTTATTATTATTTTTATTTCAAAATAAAAATGCTAGCTAACTTTTGTTTAGTCAACAATGTCATAGGGAAGTGTTCTGTTATAAAAGGAGTGAAAAATTAAAAAGCAGTTAACACATAAAGTTACTTCATTTTAGTCATCAAATTGGAGTATTAACTTTATTCAAAATTTCTCTTCATTCATTAATGAGGCCTTTGTTGCAAAACATAGTCTTGGGTTGTAGTTCTAAGACTGTTCTAAAGGTTGTTCAAATATACCTAATACATATGCTTAGAACTGATGCCAACGTAAAATCTGAAGGGTTAAACAATCAACCCCAGTTATCTACTTTTCTCCTAGGCTCTCTTCAGGCCTTTCTTACCTGTCGTGTGTCCACTTCTGAATTAGTAATTTAGTGAGATGAATTACAAATTTTACTCTGGTAAACTGAAATTCTAGGCAACCAGAGTTGATATCATTAGCAGAAACAGAGTATATAAAGATGGGAAAGAAAAAAAGCAGGAAATATAGCAACAGAGTTGCTATATTCACTTCCAAATCAAACAAAGCAAAAGGAAAGGCCAACATACAAATAATCCCCAAGAGCCCTTAAAAACTGATAACACCACATCTCAACTCCCTCTAGGCTTTTCTGCCATTAATTTGTATGACTGGAGTTTAAGGGGATGGAACTTTCACTAAAAAGCTACTTTGTATTTATTATAGAACAACCTCACTATACTCAATGTATCTTAGGAACATAAATAATGAAAGTAGAAAGACGCTCATAATTATTTAATTTCAACCATGCAGTACAAAACTCATCATGACCAGAAACAAACCTGCAATGAACTGTTTTGGCTGAGGTATGTCTCCTTGCCCCTCTAGCTTTTCCCATCTCACAGCCTCTGGCTTTTTCATTTTAATTTCAATCTGGAGAGGGAAAAAATCCATTATTCAAGGTATAATACATAAAACAATGAAAAACTGCAATTTTTAAGTCATCAAAATTTCATCAGAATGTCCTTGAGAGTTTCCTAAAATTACACAAGGTTAAAATTTAAGAACTTTGAAACATTTTGTTTCTACTTAAGTTACCTTTCAAAACTACCATATACCTAAGACTCTTACAATCAGGATGTTTTTCTCCCCTTCTAAACCAGGTCATCTTAAATTTGGCAAAGTGTGGAGACAATGCTGGTTGTCACAACTGGGGTTAAGGAGGCTACTTATATCAAGTGAGGAAAGACTACGGATGCCACCACTAAACATTGTACAGTAATACAGAATAATCTCCACAACAAATTGTCTAGTCCAAAACATCAATAATGCCCACCAAATGAGAAGTATGTCAGTTCTGAAGGAATATATGTGCATCAACAGTGAACAACTTTAGAACGTAGAGATTCGTCTCACTATATAAAAACTTTTTAAAAAGCATTTTTCATGTTTTGGTTCAGCAGCATGGCTCCCTCAAGGAAGGGAGGGTAGAAAAACGGCCATCCTGGCCATTCACAAGGTAATAACCAGAAAAATCAACATTCACAAATACATCATGGAGTGGGTTTTAAGAAGCATAGCATCCAGCTTATTCAGTCTTTCTTGACCTTTTGTTTAGTTCCTTTATATTCCACATGTAAGTGACACCATCTGGTATTTATCTTTTTCCTGCTGGCTAATTTGGCTAGCATAATTCCTTCCAGCTCCGTGTTGCTGCAAATGGCATGATTTGTCTTTTTTGATTGCTGAGCAATGTAAATAATAATAATAATAAAATAAATAAGAAACTAAAGAGGAAAGAAAAGATTAAGCATACCACTCAGTGGAATGAAAATCTGCAATGAAGGAAATGTGCACTCTAGATATGTATGCTGACATCAGAAACTGTCTGGGCCAAAGGAATAAGGAAATCCTTTACTTGTATCCATGTGCAGATGCCCAGAAAACATAAGATTCACTAAATAAGCTAATACACTTATTTGGTTACCTATGTATGTACCTGTCACTACTTTCAAGAATCGACAATGTAGATGAATTCTAACCTGATGTTAAATACTTATAAAACTTGCAAAAAATTTAAGATGGACAACATTTTTATAAGTATTCGCTGAACACTGAAAAATTACTAAAAACACTGAGTAAGGTATTTGTGGTCTTCAAGATGTAGAGGTATTTTTTAAAATAGTAAAGACATGTCTTTGACCATTAGGATCAAGAGATATTTAAAGATAGTGAACAACAACAAAAATAAATAAATAAATAAAAATAAATGTTCTATAAGCTTGGGAAAACTCATATATCGTGTGAACAGGAAGGGCTTCAAGGTACCTTTAAGAGCTGTGACGAGTAGGAGAATTTACAATGGTGAAAACAGGAGTCCCCAAAGACAAAGAAAATAGTCTCAAATTGGAACCCTTAACTTTGAAAGGACACAATGCCTCGGGAGTATAGGGCACCAGTTTGTTTGTCTCAAGTTCAGGTTTTATATTAATGAAAAAATATCTTCATGAGACAGAAAAACTGGTGAATGTTCTGAATCAAACAAGGGTAAGTATGGGAGGGGTGTGGTTTTGGTGTGTTTGCAATTTCTTTCGAAGCATAAAGACATAACAAAAAATAGTTTTCTAAAGAGAAAACTATACTGGGGAAAGGGGCAAAAGTATAATATTTTAAATGCAATTTACATGCTTAAGTTATACATAAAAGTATTTTACAAGGCTATTTAAAATTTTTTAATTTAATTAATTTATCTCTATGAAATTTTAAAAGTAAAATGTCATCAGTATTTTTTTCATACACATGTGACAGTTATTTTAAGTTGTTACTATGGGAACATTTATCAAAAAAAGGTAGAAATCCAATAGATGGTAATGACACACTGTTTATTTAAAAGAGCTACCAATAATATTCTAAAATACGAAATTGCATTTTGCTCCTTTATTTTCAACTCATCTGGAAATGAAGACCTAGCAAGCTTTGTGTACACCAACACTATTAACTACACTTAGTACAGTGCACCCTATAAGGAATTAAGAGGAACTGCAAGAAAAATCTTATCCAATGCTCTGATAGCTCAATTCAAATGTTTACTTAGCACGTACTCAGAGTCCAGTACTGTGTTGGTATGTAAGGTCACAGTCTCTATTCTTCTTGAAAAAATACCTTATTTTTCATTCTCATAAATAAAAATAACATTCTGTATCATCCTTAATGACAGATCTAAATACTGGAAATATTTAGTTATTTGGAAAGACTTTAATAGTGAGACTGAGTAATTACTTCCTCAGTTCCTTCATATATTTCCAATTTTCTGTTATATGCATTTATTGTTTTTATAACCTGAGTAGAAATCTATTATCAGTATAAAATGGTTTAACTGTCTATTTATTGACCACCTATTACATAATCGGTGTACTAACAGGATAGCCCTATAAAAGGTTATCATTAGTAATTTACAGATGAGAGACTCAAGAGAAAGAATAATATGCTGGAAATTTTCTTTAATGAGAGGTGTGATTTGATTTACTTCTTTAAAATAAGCAGAAATTAAGAACAAGACAAAATCAATCATGCAATTTTAGAGTCACAAAGAAGTGCCACCATTTATTAGATATATGACCATAAGCAAGTAATCTTACCGAGTCTCAAGTTTCTCCATAAAATGGGATTAATAGAGTTTACCACAGTTAGAGTTCTTAGAAAGACTAAATAGAACCATATATCAAACATAACATTGTGTCTAGTTAATAATTTAAAGTTAGTAGCTTTCACTATCTGTCATTACAATTAACTAAAAACATCTGCAGAAATTTTACATACGTATGAATAAATAATAAAAATACCCTCATCATGCAGACATCCTCAGAAATTACATAGGATAATACACAGCTGTCAAAAATTACCTTTTATAATTTGCCACAGGTCAAACAATTTAGGCTAGCTATTAAGTTACAATAAATACTTTGCCTTAGGGCATAAAAAACCATTCATAATGTATGGTTAAGTTCTAAATCATACCTATACATAGTATGTTCAGTAAAATCCCTTTAATTTTTGGTGGGAAAATACAAGAATGATACATTAATAGAAAAGGCAAGAGTACACGCCTACTCCAAGATCCATAATTTATACATGTCAGCAACTGATTTTAAAATCAGAAAACAATTCACCACCATTGTATCAAAGATACCCAAAACACAAAATCTTCACATTTGAATGTATTTTAAAAAGCAATAGCATTCTGTCTACCACCACACTATTACATCATCATTGGGATTCTTCTATGGATTCATTCTAAAACACCAAATTTTAGAGTATGAAGATAGGAAAGGGGCTATTTGTCATTAAGACACATTTTAACATTCCAAAATTCTAGTTAAGAAGCTTTACATTTTATATTAGCCAGAAATAGAAACATTTAACACTAATACAGAATATAAGAATATATCCACAAAGGTAAATTCATGTCAAATGATTTTGAGAATTCAAATTTGCACTGAGAGGAATATTAATCATTAAAATCAACACTGTACAGGAAAAATATCACTGAAGTTATAATCTTTTGATTATTTCTAGAAAATATTGTAATGAAGGCTGGGCACGGTGGCTTGTGCTTGTAAGCTTCAGCCTACGAAGCGGCCGGGGCTAGGGATCGCGGTTCGAGTCCCGCCTGGGACCCGTAGGGAGACCTAGTTCCAAAAAAAATAGCTGGGCGTGGTGGCGTGCGCCTGTAATCCCAGCTACCTGGGAAGCTGAGGCTGGGGATTGCTTGAGTCTGTGGTACCCCGGGCAACGAGAGCCTGCGGTTCCACAGGCAAAAATAGCAAGACCTAGTCTCAAAAAAACAAAAAACAAATACAAAAAAAACAAAAAAACAAAAGAAAATATGGTAATAAATTAGGAAAAAGGAAACAATAGTTTATTAGTAAAGGAAAAGGGTTAGCAGGCACACATAAAAGGTGGTACTTAATGAAAGGTAGAAATAATTATCAGAGATAATGAAATAGTATGACTATTGACTTGGAAAAAGATATTACACTGTAAAAATTTACTTAAATGCATTTCATTAAATTTAAGTGTACTACCTCCATTTGTGTTTTACTTGAATACAGAACCAATATACCAATAATATGAATATGCAACATTCATTGAATTCTGAAGATGGGAAACAAAATGGGATTCTCAAAAGCAAAGAAACAGCTCTTTTAAATCACAGATTTACAGAATCTCAAATGTTAAGCAAATTCTCCTGAGCACAATGATTTTCTCAATTCACACAATGGATTCAAACATCTGAATACATATGAAAAGAAAATTATCTCACTATATATTCTCTTCTTAAAGCTGCCACTTAAGCCTCAGTAACCCAAAGAAAGATTTTTTTCATAATTTTAACACTGTCTCCCTCTGCTGTATGAAAAAGCACTCAAAACTTTCATCATTTCCCTTACAGTATAAATTAAGTATAATTCTTTCAGTTTGTACCCCATAAAATATGGTTTAAAAGCTGGCATCTAACAAAGTAATTAATACATATTGCTTTGGGTTAGGGGGAAAAAACATTCCTCAGAATACAACTTTAGAATATAAATTCTTTAATTTACACCTTAGAAAAACCTAACCAAAGAAGAATTAGTTTTACAGACATGAGACTATTACTCCTGTGCCAGGCTTAACAATTTAGTAAATTTGGGGAAAACATTTAAAGTTCATGAACCTCAGTTTCTTTTCACATGTGAAACTAAGAATGAAAATATTTTATCTGTCAACTTCATATAGCTAACGTTAGAATCTACATTCACTCACTGAACAATTACTGAACACCATTAGGTACAATGCACAGGGAAAGGGCTTTTCAATTTAGCCAATGGAACACAGATATTTGAAATTCTTCATTGTAAAGTTAACTATGTGTTCTGTACTTTACCTGGCAACTCTTGCAGGACTATATAGACACAAATATGGGTTTCTAATCCTCATATGACTTATAAATAGCAAGGGAAATGACATATTAATAAACAATTATGCAAGTACCTATGCAGCATTTAAAGAAAGGAAAAAGGAACAGAAAAAAAGGCTAATAGTGAACACAGTAAGGGCAGTTGTGAAAGGTGAAAATGATCAAGTATTCACAAAATTCAAGAGAATAATGTGATATCTTATCTGAAAATATTGCATATATAGTTTAAAACTTAACCATGCATTATGAAATTTTTCATAATGCAGTAAGAGAAGACAGCAGTAAGAGATGATACTGTTTAGTATCATCCCTGATTGGAACTACACATTTGTAGTACACAAATTCAAATGCTTATATTTGTATGATTCAAATACATGTAATTATAGTAAATACACATGACACTCTTATTTATGTAGCAAATACATATATTTGTAGTAAATACAAATATACAAAAATGTATTTACTACAAGGGATGGGTCAGTAACACAAGTGTTTTAGTCACAATTCATTTATGTATATCAGTTCACCTTAATTACTTCAACAGAATACACATTAAATTCCTGATAGAAATAAGTACAAAACGTCAAACTCGTAATTTCTGATCGGTTTACCTCATAAATCTAGCATTTACTTTGTGCTTATTTTACCCAATACTATATTCTATAAAATTCTACACCATATGACTGGGACAAGACTGAAATACTGGAAAGATTTTATTTTTTTCTATCTGGCAATGGGCATGGAATGAAATATAACTGCCAGGATAAGAAACAGTATACCTGAAATCTATACACATAAACTTATTATCTTAATAAAAATAAAAAGATGTTATCCCACTAACTTTCTATCATAAAAGTTATAAAACTACTACTTTACTTTGCACTACAGTAAAACCTGTAGTTACTACCTGCTACAGATGTGTTCCTTCTCAGATCCAGTTACCACTGGTCAAGACACAGTCTATAACCTCTATTTTTACAGATACTAGAATCATTTTCTGACTAAATAAGGCAAGCGACAAATCAGAATGAATTTTTGCATTTTCAGTACAGTATTTTTCTACTATATAACCTACATCTTTGGATTAATGTTTAAAATATTCTGAGTATTAATTCTACTGCATATTACTTCTTAAAAAAAAAAACTAAGGTATATAGTCACACAGACTGCAATTTAAATTAGTGATCAATCCTTAAAAAAAAAAAAGTAACCTAAAATTCAGCTTAAAAACAAGAGCAAATTCATCTTTATCATAGTTTTAATATTTTAGTATTTTTAACTGTATAAGATAGAGAAAAGGGTGTATCAAAAAATTCAAGAGAAAAGACACTTAAAGAGAAGCTGATTATTTCATCTCTTTCAAAAATCTCTTTAAGAAGTACTATATCAATAGCATGCAAATACCAATAAGATTAAGTAGATTTTTACACTCCATTGTCCTAAAATTTGGGAAGAGATAAAAACCTCTCAAAAATTATCACTGTTAGTAACCTGTCCCTTTTAATTTGAAAATGTGTGGCTGAAGCATCTATAAACTTACCACATGTATGATTACTTAAGCAATGTTTATTGTGAAAATACTACTATTAACAACCTTTTCAAGTGTCTTACCTTTGTTGAAAGTACTTTAAATGTACTATGTTCTGGTATTATAGGATGAAGAAGTCTCAGTTTTAAATTGTAATCCTCTCCAGAAGGAAGTTTCACCACGGCAGACAACTAATTAACACAAAATCAACAATATATTTTATATATTTATGTATTTGTGTATTTTATATATTTATATATTTATGTATTTATTAAACTGAATATAAACACACAATTTTAATACTAATGTCAGATTTAATGTCATATTTCAATAATCTGACATTATATTAGATTTAAGAACCTCAAAATAATCCTTTTTCATGTGATAGTGTTTCACATGGTTTCTTTTATGTATATATAATTAAATAGCAGGAAAGAATAACAAAATTAAAATTTAAATGTCAAAGATACACCAGCAAAATAATACATATGTAACTAGAAAATTCATATGTAAAACAGCTAGTTTTGCCACTAACCCTGTTAAATATAAGGTTTTCTACTAAATACTAGGGAGCCAAGTTATCAAAAGCTTCTCATTTAATAAGTAAATGCCAAGATACTAAAGACACATAACAAGTAGACCCTTTCCATGAAGGATATACAGACAAATATAATCAAATCACATATATGATTGCGTTCTACTCTATTTGTCAACCAAGTTCTGCTTTGTGTTCCAAATGCAAACATTAGCAGTTACAGCTAACTCTGTGACAATATACATACGTCTCAAAATTTAAAATGATTCAAATTAAAAACCAATGCCCATAGTTTCAGCAGCATTTTCTACGATATCTCAAGACATGGTATATACTTGACATACTGCTGTATTTTGCAGTATATTATAGCTGCAAATAAAATGGCTTAATCTCAACATAAAGATCGTTCAAAGATTGTAATAACCTCTTTTTCTGAAAATTCCACATTTACATCATTCTTCTGAACATTCTTGATCATAAGCGTAACGATTACTTGAGAGTCTGTTTGATACCAGTCATACCTATTGAAAAAGAAAACAAACTTAAAACAGTGCTTCATATTTTCTCAGATATTGCTTGTTTTGTGAGATAAAATGCACAAGAGCTCCACCTTGAGGAACAACATAGCAAAACAGTTGGGGATTTGCAAAAGCAATTTTAACTATTTTTATGATCTGAAAGAGAGCAGTAAGGTAGATGACCGCCCAAATCTTTCCAGTGGATTTAAATACTTAACCTGATTTTCTGAATTCTCACTTATATATCTAATATGTTTGTGCTTTAAGAGAGTATTAAAAGATGAGGTTTATTCTGAATAACTAAGCTATTAAATCATGAATAGTTTTAAATCTCATTACAACCTCAGGTTTTACACTCTCATTTTCAACACTTTTACCTCTATTTTATTGACAAAAAAAAAAAAAAAAAACCTGTAAGCTCAGAAGATAAAGCAATCAGCTGATCAATGACATGTATTAGTTTGGACCCAAGTCAGCTTTACTCCAAACACCAAGATCTCTTAACTATAATGGAAATAAACAGTCCTGAGCACTGCTGTGCTAACAGAAGCAAATAAGCTAAAGTAATTTAAAATTTAACTCATCATGCAATATTAAAAAGATCTCCCCGCAATTTCAAGTGATGGGGGAAAACAAGTGTGCCCAGAGATTCTAATTATGCATATCTTTCACACTTAAAGTTACAAAAATACAGGAATCTTCACTTTTAAGTTTGACTAGATTATAACCTCCACGAGGGCAGGGCTATTTATCCTGCCACTACTACATTACTACGACTAAGCACAATGCCTAACATAGTTATTAAATCAACGGTAGATCATTTTATGCTCCAAACGCTGTAATTATCATCTGATGTTTATGTGCCTTGTGGCAGTCACCAGTCTAATCAAAGTTCTCTACAGGGAACTTGAAGAGTCATCCTGTATCTCACAGAAATAGTGAATTGCTGTTTAAAAACTTCCAAGTAATTTTAGATAATTATGTCAAAAACACCTAGATTAAAAAAAATAAGCTGTAAGAGGCTCAGTTTCCCATGACTCCAGTCAAACTTTTATTATTCTTAGTCCTAAGAATACAAAGGATTCACATAACTAACGAATAATCAAAAATAAGTCAAAATACTTGCTAGATGCTTGTTATTGTAACTGCTGCACTCAATAAGTCATTTTCAGGTTAGGTAGGATTAGTCTATGAAAATGAGACAGGTAGTTACAATTTTATCAAGCCATCTGACTACTAACTGATTTCTTTAATAATGTTCTAAAGTAGGTTTTCTTAAATACATGCAAAAGTGAAACACAGAACAAGGTAAAGTCAAGTTTAAAGCTGATAATCAACTTGAATTTAACCTGAATTTAAACACTAACACTAACCAGTTAGCAGCCGTAGAATTTTTTAAGACATTACAATTTTCTTTAAACTGATAAACAAAATGAGAATAAGGACTTACTATTAAATGACAAGAATTTTTTTCTCTTTAGATGTATTTATTTATCATGATTATTTTTTGAGAAAGAAAAACTTACTTGATTTTTGACTGATGAGTCCTTTGGGATGCAGACTGGTTTTAGCAAGTTGAAAGAGAAAGATATTTACATGTTAGCTTAGCAACCACAGATGTTATTAATTTACCCATTGTTGATAGTTACTTTCAGATGGAACAAATTCCTGACAACTTCCTTCAAACAAAAAGCATGGTAACTATTAATCACTAAACACCAGTTCACAAAAAATTAGAAGTCACCATTTTCCTAATTTGTTTCAATTTCAAAAAAGGTTTTTCCTCTAAAATTAAAGTATGAATGAAATCCAGAAAGCTTCCCAAAGGTGTAACTGGAAACAGTTAAATACAAAATGTCCAGTTCTCCATATAAATTGAAAATAATACTTAGAAAACTCTTATTAGTATACAACCTTCAAATCTAACAATGGCATCATACACTGCTCAAGAACATATCAGAACATTTCTATGGTGCACTCCTGAAAACATCGTATTCCTTTCATGGCCTCTCTATAACAAACATTCTACACTGTACATCAAGAAGTAAGCAGATTCCTGACCAATTCATATTTTCCAGTCAAGTACAAAGGTACCTGAGTATACAAACTGACCTGAGTCTTATGGAAGCCTTTAAGTTGTGAGAGGGGAAGAAATGGGGTCTGGAGAAAGAAAATAAGTGCTCTAGAACAGTTTTAGTCTCAGAATTATGCCCTACTGTTAAGAACTGAGAAATACCTGAATACAGAGAGTATCAAGCAAGACCCTATTCATAAGAGATTATTCCATTTATCTTGGTACCAAGGTAAAATTACACTGATCTAAAGCAGTGAGAAAATACACTATGGCTAAACAGTTATTTGTGTTTAGAATTTGTTACTCAAATGCTATTCTGTTATTTTCAGATCTAATCCATATCCCAATATTTAAGACCTGGACAAAAAAGGTAGCAGGTGAAGGAAGTCAACTTTTAAAAACTTCCTTCAAATCTATTTCCCACCAGTCACCTCCAGGAATAAGGAAAGATTGGAGATATAGGAGTTGTTAGACAAGACTCTTTTTGTGCTATGTCTGAAATTTCAGTCACTACATATGCACATATACCTTCACTCACAACCGTCTAAAGTAGATTAGCTACAATAAATTCAGTTTACTCATGTAGAAAGCTCAGAAATTAAATTACTTTCTCAATGTTATAATGCAATCCTGGAAGACAGAGATGTCACTCTTTCAAGGTAAAGAAAGATTCAAGATTTAAGTAAATGGCCCACAAAGAAAGTTAAGGACTATACACACATACATATATATATATATATTTATATATATATTTATATATATATATAAATATAATAACTGGGTGTCAAGATATATTTTATTTATTTTATTTATTTTTTGAGACTAGGTTTTGCTATTTTTGCCCGTGGAATGACAGACTCAAGCAATCCCGTCTCAGCTTCCCAGGTAGCTGGAATTACAGGCATGCACCAACACACCCAGCTATATTTTTTTGGAACTAGGTCTCACTACGTGCCCCAATTGGGTCTCAAACTGCAATCCCTAGCCCCAGCCGCTTCATAGGTTGAAGCTTACAGGCAGGAGCCACAATGCCCACCTTACCCAGTTATTTTATGTCTTGACTGGACATCACTGATTAAACAGGTAGCCATAATTTAATTACATTTATTATAAATAAATCAAAATTGGCTAAAAATTTTTTCTCCATTCTGTATTAAGTAACTAAAAAAGACTTGAAAATTTTGATGTCCAAAACAAACATTTTAGTTAACCTTTGTGTCTTACAATTGCTTCCAAGGCAGCACTTTTTAACCCAGAGGTGATGAGCTTTCAACAAAAAGGAAATAATCCTCCAACCATACTAAACATACCAAGTCAATTTGAATTACACACTAAAAGTATTAATAGATGAGTAATTTTCACCAGGATAAGCTTTTATATTTTTTTCACCAAAAAACATCAGTTACTAAAACAACAAGGTATTTAGATGGAATTGCTTACTAATTAACTGAGAGAGCTTATTCCAAGTCTTACCCATACTACAGTAATTAGAAGCATTAAGAATATAAATTTTGTACTTACCACCTCATACTGCGATCCTATTAAAACACAAAAGAAAGCATTTTCAGTTAACAGGATGTTTACAGATAAAACTACAAACATAACCTCTATGATACAAACATACTGATTAAGCAAACCAACTCTCCATGTATTCCAAATTTTAAAAAGTGATTTAATTTTGCATCCTGGTAATTTTGCATCAAAAAAAAAAGAAAAACCAAACCCATGAAATATCTTCAATATAACAAACTAGGAAAAAAATCTGAATACATTTGGAAATCCCTATCTAAGGGATCATGTACCACTTATGTTATAGCTAAAACTAATTTGTTTAAATCAAAAACTGTCAAACACTTCTTTTTTTAAACTGAAAGACGATGAGAAACCAAAATGCTTACCATTCTCAGCTTCTTGACACCTCTTAATCCAGACAATGAAATCAGCATCTGCACCTAGAAAGAACAAACTATTTCACTCATCTGCACAATCTACATGTTCAACAAATACTTATGGAAAACTTAACTAGAATTCAAACACTGCTCTACTTCAAGACCCTGGGGATTCAGCAGTAAATTTAAAAGACAAAAATAACTGTCCTAACAAGAGTTCATAGGAATCCATATGTCACTGCCCTAAATATTAACAGGCGTAACAGCTGATTGTTCATCCTGAAGAATTCTGATTTAAAAAAAAAATGGCTTTAGAAACAGTCAGTCAACCTTATTGGTTCCCAAAACATTCTAAGTTTTCCCTTATGCTTCTTTTAGAAGAACTTCCTCTCAAACAACAAACTTTGATCTGATTCAGATTGGCAATGCCATCAAACAGGCTATAGTGGAGACCTGGTAACCAATATCTCGGTACAGGTTCGAAAATCTCTCACAATTCATTTATTCTCCACTGCAGCTACCTAGCATTCTGGTTACCATTCTCTCAATGGCTTCACTTGTTACAACATCTTTCCTACCAACATCAAGAAGTGTTTTTTATACTTTATGGAATTATATCATATCTCTAAGCATCATGCCAGCCAAAACAGTAGAATGAGCTATATATTAAAAATATAGCAATGTAAACATCTACATAAACAATTTACTCAGTAATATTCAAAACAATATCCAAGGCTTTAATAAGATATGTTAAGAAAAAATACTAGAAATACTCTAGTAAGTTTCCTAATTCAAGCTAATTTCAGGCAAGATCATACTGAGAAATGAAGAGCAAATATATCTTACACTACTTTCTAATTTACTACATTTTAAATGAAATTCAACTATACAGTCCTACACACACATGCACCCACATGTGCATGCACATACACAGTTATAAAACCCTAGACTTGCATCTTTTATTCAAGTTAATCAGTAAATAAAACTAAGTTTCCTACCATGCAAAGGGGGAAAATTATAGTAATAAGTTATAAATTTTTCACTATTTGATAAAAATGAAAGCATAACAATCTAACATGGATTTTTCCTAAAACTAAAAGACACTGCTTTTGAATTAAATCCTTAAAGGGAGCCATGCCTGGAGGGAGGTCTTGGGTAGGTTTGTGTCCTCTCATGCAAAGGGCACAGTGGGGTGCAGGCCAGCTGCCTCTAACTTCCAGGGTCACCAGGTCATCCCGACTGCCTCCATGTGGTCCAGGGCTCTACCACTTCCACTCAGGGTTCAGATGGGAGGTGCCCCACCCCCTCCAAGTTGCCACGGGAGGCCTTCGGTGCCCCCGCCCCCAATCCTGGAGAGCCCAGGAGGGGGATCAGGTGGGGTTTCAACCCCATCCACCAGGGGATGGTTGTTGCATGGGGCAGCCATCTGCAACCTGGGTCAGTTGAGGTATGTTGCCCCAGCTGAAGGGGTGCTTGGACGGCACAGACATGGCCATCTGGGCCCCGCCCCCACGCAGAGAGGTGCCCTTCCATTTCACTCTCACTCCAGCCACACACACCCCATCATAAAACAGGTGAGGGGCCAGGTAAAAATCCAGTCCACAAGCCTGTGCTGGCCACAGCAGATGGACAATCAAAAGAACCAGTGCATGAGAGACAGGACAAACAACTATGGGAACACAATGTCCCCAAGCATACCTATGTGCTCACTGGGTCTGGAAGACCCAAGACCTCATTTCAGCGACACCTTCTAGGAGAGCAAGGTGCCCCTCCCCACACCATGGGAGAGGAAAGAAAATCCAAAGACTTGGAGTATCGACACCACAGCAAAGCTGCAAACTGAGGCAGAGGAGAGGACCTACAACTGTCAATTACAAATGCCTGTATCCACAGAGAAACTTCTTCACCGACACTGGCAGGGGGTGAGACCCCCCCCTAAATCTGACACCAAAACAATAAGGTAAAACATCAAAACAACAGATAAGGGATTGGAGAAGACGGCCTCCAACAAGAAAGTATGGAAAGACCACAAATATAGACTGGCTGCCCAATGCAAACTTAAGACTGAAAACCTACCAGCAAGGCTCGCCTGGTTCCAGAAACAAAGTCCCTCACCCAACAAAAGAAAACCACCACAGGAAAGAAAGAGACCATTTAATGGACTTAACACAAACTACCAAACAACAAAGAGTGAGGTATGAGAGACTGGAGGGGGGAGAGGGGGGTAGGTATCCCAAAAACGATTTACTGAGGTTGCAATTTAAAGAATAAAAATAAATAAAAGTTTAAAAAAAAATCCTCAAAGGGAATTTTACTAAAAGCAGACATCTTCTAAGCCATGTCTGAAACAGTTTAGGTTAAAAAGTCAGTGGTATAAGATTTTCTTTTCTTTTTATTGATTACATATACAAATATTCTCTACATCACTATATACCGAGATTCTACCACCACAAAATAAGTTACTCAAGGAAGAAATGCAAGCAAAAAATTCTAAAAGCAACACTCTACTGCTTTGAAAAGATAAGGAATAGAGCTTAGAAATTTAGAGGACAAAATGACTAATGTCTTTCAAATCTGTATCAAGGCTCCAGATAGTAGGACTCTTTAGAATTTGCTATGCATGCAGATATATCAGCTTGCTATTGCCTATATCTATAATACTCCTATTATATATCTATATCTATAATACTCCTATTGCCTATATCTCTTTCCTAGTTTGTAGGTTTCATTTGCAAAAAGTAGGGCCTAATGTTTCTTCTCAAATAGGTATACAGCCAAAAAGTAAATATTCAAAGCACAATAAAGAATGTTTTAAAATTTAAAAATATAATTATACAATACTTTACAGCAGAGGTTGTCAACCTCAGCACTACTCGACAGTAGTGACATTTGCTCCAGTGGTGGGGGACTATTCTATATTCTGCAGACATTTACACGCATTCCTGGCTTCTACAAACCAGATGTCAGAAGCACACTCCCCCATTCACCAGTTATAACAATCAAAAATATCTTCAGACATTGTCAATGTCTTCAAGGAAATGAAATAATCCCCAGCTGTTAGGAACCATTACTTTAAAGAATTGTGATAACATTCTACCATAGGATGAAGATAAAAATGGTTGCCAACAATCCTGTAGTCTATAATTATCTATGTGATTACATATAACATCTCTTAGCATTTTGTACTTTCTGATTCCTGGCTATCATAATTTCTGTGTACATGCTTGGATATCTATGCTGTTCTCAAAAAGATGACATTTAAAAACTCCTATTTAAGCCGGGTGCAGTGATGCATGCCTGTACTCCCAGTTACTTGGGATGCTTGAGGCTAGGAATCACTTGAGGTCGCAGGTTCGAGACTACCCAGGCAACATAGTGAGACCTAGTCTCTATAAAAAAAATAAAAAATAAAAAAAACTCCTATTACTTTAAAAGCTCCAAGGTTGTTCTGTACCCTCTTAAAATTATTCAAACATTTCACTTCTCAAAAAAAAATCTTTAAGACTTCCTATCTCAGCAATCTGAAAACACAGGCTTCTAAACAAAAGAACAAATTAAACTTTCAGTTGTCCATTAGAAAAAAAATAACACCAGACTAAGAGGTAGGAGCACACTAAGTGTATATAGATTTTAATTTCTAAAAAAGTTTACTTGTGATTTGAATGTTAGAGAAAGTGCAATTTAATTTTTTAGTAAACACAGTTTGTAATCAACATAAAATGTCATTAAGAGTAGGAAAAAAGGTGTTGAGTTTCTACAATTAACCTGATATTACATTAACAAAATTCAGCTATATGGTACTTAAACACACAGAAATGTAATTTAATATAATTTTAGCACTTACTATTTAACTTCTGTCCTTCTGTAAAAGTTTCTAGAGCAGCAACATAGTTTTTTTCATGGTATTCACATATCCTGAATAAGCACATTAAAGGCAAATATCACATACACATGAGAGCATGAAAAATAGCCTTTCTAAAAATAAAAGTTCCTAGTAATCGCTATTGTTGGTTTTTAAGTATACATTAACTAGCCAACTTATTTAAAATATTCTACTATAACAATTAGCATAATTCTCACTAAAATTCAATTTGTAACTGATTTTAGAAGGAATATCTTGATTTTAAATATATACACTCACTTATTCCAAAATACAATAACATTAAGGGACTAAGCAAGTTTCTGCACTGAAGAATAAAGTAACATTTATTAAAAATATAAGACTGGGTTATAGAAGAGAAACCAGATAAAGAAACAAGAGTTTCCTAGCATTAAGTGCTTGGCTTATCAAACTTGATTGAGGATTATTTTGTATCATTAAAATGTAGCAGATTCCAAAAAATAAACAAAAAAATGAATTTGAAATCCATCAACGTCATCTATATCTCGAATTTATTTATCACTATTTTAAAACACAGTAACTACAGAGCTATCAGATACTGTAGTTAATACAAGAGTATAAATTATATTTAAAATTAATTGTTTTAGGATGTATAAA
This sequence comes from Uropsilus gracilis, assembly GCA_004024945.1. Taxonomy (NCBI): domain Eukaryota; kingdom Metazoa; phylum Chordata; class Mammalia; order Eulipotyphla; family Talpidae; genus Uropsilus; species Uropsilus gracilis. The sequence continues at coordinate 49,320 of PVHY01000985.1, read as the reverse complement.
TATAAAATATATTACTTATGCAAAATATACTATTAATTCACTCCCCAAACTAATTACTTAACATTTGTTGTACACACACAAGAAGAGTTGTTATTGCATACCCTTTCCTCAGCATAGCAGTGGAATTATTTGGATTAAGTTCAAGAGATTTCTTTGCATCAGCAACAGCATCTGAAAATGGGGGAAAAGAATGTATTTAGTCAGTTATTTATGGAGCCTAACAAAGAAAAAAATTTTCATGTCTTAGATTCTTAAGGTTTTAAGTCAGAATGTCTAATTTGAAAATAGAAAAAGCTAAGCCAAGATCAATTCAAGGAAACATTACCATGATACCCCCTACAAGTTTAATATTTAGGTTCATTTATAAAATTCTTCAATGAATAAAATTGTACACACAGTTCATCTGATTTTCTCTTTAACATCATTAAGTAATTTGACTCAAAACATTTCATTTTCCCTTTTCTATTGAAATAATTAGTCAAAGGTAATAGAAATGTTTTTAATAAAATGTAAATAAGAGTATTCACTTCAATATTCTGTAAGAGTAAATATGTTATTCTTTAATAACATGTCCAATAACGCTAAGTGAAAGCTGTACAATTTACCCACAGAAGAACATACACACTCATAAAATTTAAATGGCTGTCTCCAATCACATTTGTCCCATGCTTTATATATGATAGATCAATTTTAAAATCTTCAAAACTGATCTCAATTTTACCTGATTCACATCTTGGGTAAAATATATAATTACAAAGAAGAAACAATATACTTTGTAAGAAAAGTTACCACAGTAATTCCCAAGAAGAATGTGACAATAAGCTCTTTGACAATAATACTGTGCATCATCTGGTTTCTGTTCCAAAGCCTTAGTCAGCTCCTACAAACACAAACATTTTGAGTGTAAGTGTCTTTCAAAAGCTATTCCATTTTAATATATAATTTTTAATCAAACTTTCAGAAGTTATTTGGAGAAAAGATAACAGGGATTAAGATTGAAATTTTTCTTTGCAAGAATATCAGTTTCTGCCCTTCCCCTCCCTTCAGAAGCCCACAATCTAATACATTGTCTATGTAAAGCATTTAACAGCTCCTGGCCTATAGTAGGAACTCAATAAATGGTAATTATTATCACCTCATTTACTCTGAAGAGCTTAGCTGATATACATTGAGCATCACAGATTTTCTTTTAATTTGGAAAAGACTCAAAGATCATGCAGAATTTGAGATGCCTAGAAAATGTCAAGCTGTCCAAAACAAAAAACCAAAAAAACTTGAAGTTAAATCTAGAGCTCAAGGAAGTTAACAGAATCAATATATTGCAATCAAGTTTACCTGGCCGTCTCATTGTCTGTCAATGGTAGGGCATCCTAAGAAAATATATTCTCTTGGAAACTCAAATCTCATATATAGCTACTATCAATTCTCCAACAATTAACATTAAAGAAATCGAACGTTTACCATCCTGAACAGTCACAGTAAGTGGCAGTTGGAAAAATGATGCTAAAAGAGAACACAATCACTAAGGCCAGGAGGCAATTGTAGGTAAACATCAACACTTTGGTTCTCTATCTAATATTCACACACCTAGGGACTTGGTACGCTTCTTAAAAAGTAAAATTATCTCAGATAGTCTATCCCTACCTGCTCCTGAGCCTGGCCAACTCAGGTTGTCCTCCTGTTCTATCTCCTTTTATTTTTGATCTTTGATTTCCCTTCTATAAACTTGCCTCTATCACTCCCCTCCCCCCAAAAAGGTAAAATCACCTCACTTAGCCACATGTGTCAATGACTTTGCTTTAAGCTAGTAATATGATTCTCAAATAGCAAGGTACTATATTCTATTTGGTAATCATTTACCTAAATTCCAACATACCTAAAATCCAAACCACTTTTTACCATCTAAGCAGTAATAAACATCAGATCATTTTGCTATGTCTCTGGTGTCAGAACTCTTCAAAGTGACTCAGTGCAAATGTTTAAGTCCTTCTAATGATCTACAAGGCTTATTTTGATATGAACTCTGCTCTCTGGTTTCACATTACTACTCTTCTGCTTGTTCCACCATTCTAGCCACAGTGGCCTCTGTTGTTCTTCAAATACTTCCAAGTTTCTGCACTTGATGCTCTGTTACCAGGATGTCCTTCCCCAAAGTGTGTACAAAAAAATCTATCACCCCAAACAATTTTGAAAATAACTGATAGTTTCTTACCTAACTACTCATAAAGTGCATCTTCAAAACAAATTTCTAGCCTCTCTTCAGCAAGAAAATACCATGTTATGGTCAAAAAAATTGAGAAAGATTATATTATTACTTGGCTTATCGATCCAAAACAGGATTTCTAAACAGATTATTTAAAAACAGGCCACACACTCGGGGTACAAGGGAAAAAAAATCAAGTAATAGTTTATTAAGAGTCAGAAACTTCCAAATTTCAAACAACTTGCAACTGACCTTTGAAAAGATGAACCAACTGTTGGATGTAGTTATGGTGATTCAGTGTAACTAAGCAATTAGCTCATTATATTGTTACTTAAAAAGTAACAAAAGAACTACTGAACACAGTATTTTACTTTGTATAAGCAAAATACACTATAATAAAGGACCAAAAAGGTGAAGTCAATGTTTTGTGATGGTCTTAACTACATCTTGCATATTTTTCAGCATTCCGTTTCTGCAACAACAGTTGTTGGCTGTTACAGTACAAAGGGACTAACAGGGAGATCGTCAAAGAAAAGGATTCAGTGCCATATTGGCAAAAAGCTATTATTAAATGCAAACTTGGGGAAAACATAGTGTAAACCTGTCCAAAGACACTCTTGCTAGTAAAAGTAAGTTATGCTGGAGCCAAGCAATTCAAAATTTAAAGCTCTTAAAAATAAAGCTGGTAAAGTGTAAAATACTGTTATACCAAAGTATGACAATGCTGATGAAGTACTCTGATAACACAAAATAAAAGGAAAAAATTTTCAAGAAATTAAAACTGCTTAAGACTTGGGTCTTAAGACAACCAATTTCCAAGTCTTTAAAGTTTATGCTCTCCTTAAAATGTACTCAACAAGGTAACATGTTACTAAGAGTAAAAAAACGTAGAATGCTCAGACTGACCTAACCTGTAATGTCTGAAGGTCTTTTGTTGAATATGTCAATTAGATTACACCTTGTTTTCTTCCTGCCACAGTTAATCCCAAATTAAGGATAAATAACATTCAATCTTCTCTCTTCCTAAACTTACTAAGCACTGCTGGAGAAAAACCACATAAACATAAAGAACTGACACCATTGTAAATGTATGCTACTTCAAATTCAGCCACAAAATCTTTCACTTAGCATTATCCCCAATGTTGCCCCTCTCACATCCAGAAGTTGACCTTGATGTCCAGAATACAAAGTCACTTCTAAACTCGTTAATGTTGAACAGGTTGATCTCTTCAGCCTCCATTTCCTTACAAGTAAAATACAAATTCACTTCAGAGTTGTTGCAAGAACGATGGTAAGGATCATCTACCTTATCGTCAGCACTTCACTAAGTACACAGTAAACAATAGATTGCTCTCTTGAAGCTTACAATGGAGTCCAATTTAGATAGGGAGATCAGAGAGAGATGACAGCTTCTGAGGTGGCATTTCAGATGAAAGCTAGTGATATGTGCACATCTACAGACAAACTAAGAGTCAGGTCAAGAAAATGTTTCAGGCAAAAGGAACTACAAGTTCAAAGGTACTCTACCAGGACTGAGCTTGACACATTCAAACAAAAAAACCACTGTGGTTAGAACCTGTAGCAAAGAAGTTAGACTCCTACCTCAAGAGCTTCATCATGCACCTTCCTTTTCTTCATAATAAATCTTTAGTCCAATTTTATACCCAAAAAGTCTGAGCCTGAGTTACAGAAACTTTTTTGAGGTTTTGTTATCCTGAAATCAGGATTTGGACCAAAGTTTGACTTCTGAGTTTATGCCCTTAACTATGCACTATTCATAGAGGGCCTCAAAATTCTCATAATTCATGTTTTCTTTTCCTACTAGACTTACTTTACAAACTTGCAATTTGTTTCACCTAGTTGGTCTGTACTATCCTATGGTCTTAGTTTAGTTTAATCAAAACTCCATTACTTATATTTTAATGATCTGCTGAGCTCTCCCCAATAGACTGCAAATTTTCTAACTGAGGTCTTCAAGTTAAGATCTCTGGCTCCCAATATAGCATTTATCACTATGGTATTGTTTCCTGAGAGAATGAAAAATATGAAGCAGCTTTCTTGATTCAAGAATTTTCCTTTTATTAGTAATTAAGGCAGCCTTATATAAAAATGTAATACTTCAACAGACAAAATACCAGGTGATCTGACTTTTGAAACTAGCAAATCCAAGAGAGTCTTACTTTTTCTAGAGGGTAACAGTAACTAACATTTACCTATTCATCTATGTGACGTTATATTAAGTTTTAAAAAGAACATTTTCTCTTAATATTGTTTCTTACCATTATCACCCTCCCCAGTTGAAATTTCTGATTCATATATGTGGTATGTTCTAATTAATTCTTTCTAACAATTTCTAAGGTGCTGCTGCTGCAATTGGAGAGAAGACCATATTTTTAAGAACCACTGTTCCAGAGAACAAATCTAAGTAAAGAAATATGTGTCCCAAAGCCCCCATTCTGCCTCTAACTGGTTGTATACATCTCTATGAACAATCACTTGGAAATTCTGGGGTCTGTTTTCTTCTATAAAATGGAAGGGTAAGGAGTTATAACTTCAGGAACAGTAAAGTCTTTCAGAAAACCCGGTGTGGGGGTTCAAGAATCTGCATAGTAACGTGGCGAAGGAAAGATGCTACTCGCATTTCACAAACAGAAAAGGTTTGTGAAAAGAAACACCTGTATAGTATCAGGCAGACAAGAGAGATGCATTTTATCAGAGTAGATTTTTCTGATATGAAGAATCTACCTTCCTAAAGAGTTCCCATGTGAAGCTGATACTGTTATCCAAAAGTCACATGTTAAGAACCAATGTACTAGTGTTAATTACATGCTACTCTAAAGCAATTCCACCCTCATGCATATATCTTAAAAATACAAGAGTGCATATAATCACCAAAATATATGCACAAGAAAACTCAGTGCTTTTATTCAAACTAGTTAGTAACAGGAAATAGACCATATGTGCACTGTTAGAATAAATTATACATTACTATAATGAAATGTTATGCAAGAAAGAAAAACCATTATTTCACAAATATGAAAGTATTCCATCTAATGTTTAAAACAAGAGAGTATCTATACTGAACTAAGTACCTACTGTATGACTGTTTACATGAAGTGCAAGAACAAGCAAAACTAATTGATGGTGATGGAGGCCAAGAGTTACCTTTTGGGTACAGGCAAATATTGACTAGAGGAAGCGTGTGAGTTTTGAGAGTGGAAGCATCCTGTATCCTGACCTGGGTGGCACAGAAATATGTAAATCTACAACTGAATCAGTCGCAGACTGAAGATTTGTGTTATTTACAAATATACTTCACTAAAATAATTAAAAAGCGAAATTAAGCAAGAAATTAACAATGAAATTCATTATATTACTAAGCTTTAAAAGGAGTTTTCACATGAACTGAATTTACAATGGAGGCATGGGCCTAAGAGGACCATGATATATATATAGGTCCTGAAAAAAAAAAAAAAAAAAAAAAAAACACAATTGTTTAGATAATATCAGGACCTGGAAGGGCGAGGGGGAGTTTCAGTGCCTTCTGTAACATTATTTTAATAATGATAAGAAAAGCCTATGAAACACAACAGCATTTTATCTGAAGGTGTTCATATCCAGATCCAAAGAAATGTATTCTGAGCTTGAGTCTAAAGAACCTAGTCTCTGTTGCTCCCCCTCCTCACTCCCACCTCTTACTTAATATCTTTTATATGGCTCTGCTGCTCCTTGCAGAGGTCAACTTGATTCCCACGTCAGGTTTTTTACATCAGCTCTTCTTCTTTCCCCACAGTCTCTGATCTTAATCCTTCACTTCCTCAAGTTTCTACTCATTCTTGAGAAATCCTTCTACCCACGTGGCAAATTTCTTTTAGAAGTCATAGATAGGAAAACAGTCCTCTTGCCACAAATTACTAACTTTAGGTATGTTTGATTGTAATAAAGAAATAGTTTCCTCTATTCTATTCTATGCTTCGAGCAAGAAAACCCTTGCTAAATTGTGACCTGCAGCATCATGTATCTTTAGCTTGGGCTCTCTTTACAACATTTAATTATTATTTAACTCCTGCTATTCTACTTTATAGTTTTACAGGCTCTGTCTCTCACTGCACACAAAGTGCTTTATTTTATGTTTCAGTTAAATTACAAATAAAATCTTAATCCATAGCCATCAGAACCCCGTATACAGGGAAAAAAAGTATTGATGAATTAAATAAAGAAGAGTGACAGGACATCTGGAAATTTTCAGGGACACAACGAAAAAGACTTTCTACTGAGCACAGTGCCTGGCACATAAAAATGGCAATTCTTTGCCATTGATTATCAGTGCCAGTAATGACTGTCAAATGAAAATCTAAAACTATTTAATCCTAGATTCCACTTTTCCTTCTAGTCACAAACGTCAATTGGGCGTGTCAACTATGTCCCCCCAAGAAATAGAAATGGCTTTTGTGTTTATCCAGAGGTTGTAGAAACGGTCTAGGTTGAGGAGCAAAAACAAGGGTCTAGAGTAACTATTAGACAAATAAAAGAGGAGCAGAGGTTGCCAATATTAGGATTCAAACAAAATAAAATCAGCCGCCCCGGTCCCAGGAAGGCAGTGCTGGGAGGAGGCGGGGTCGGCCAGAACCCAACTCTGCCGCGGTCCCCAGAGGACAGATGGGGAGACTGAGAATGACTCTCACCTCTAACGCCGCCTGCGGGTCCTCATCGATCAGAGCATCTGAGAAGCTCCGGAAAAACCTGCCAGGAAATAACGAATTAAGCAGGGCTAACTAGCCAATAAAAGGGGAGGAATAGAAAAAAGAACGAAAACAGGAAAGGAAAAAAAAAAGTACCTCTGCGTTGTTGCAGGCCCTGCTGCGGCGGCCGCCATCCCTCAGTTTGTGTTGTTGCTGCAGGAGTTGCTACAACCGAGGTTATGAGCTCCGCCGCCGCCCAAGGGGGAAACTTCTGGAGAAACACCAACCGAGCTTCCGTCCGACCAGCCAACGAGCAGGCACGCAGCGTGCCGCGCGGGGAGGGGCGATAGAAAAACGGATGCGGGGCGGGCTGGGACCGTGGAGGACCGACTCTCCCCGCCCGGCCCCGGTGGCGTGACTCGCGCTCCGAGTCCCCGCCCCTCGCAGCCATGGTTACGGAGGCACCAACTTGTCACTTTCTTCTGTCTTCCTCCAAGCTCCCTTGCTGGAGCCTTCAGGGGAAGTAACCTGAAAACACTTTCGTCACGTACTGTTATCTACTCCCTCAGGGCGTGCGGCGTTTAGGGGCGTTTGTATGTCTGTCAAAAACGTGGGCCACATGGAGTTCCACGTTCACCACGGTTTCTCATCATGGCTTCCCGAAGCAGTCCAGCCTTTTGTGACCCGTGACGTCACTCGCTGCAACGTGTTCTGGAAGTCGAGGTCCGGCTGGGGTTTGGTTGGTCCCGTGATCTTTGCGCTGGGAACCCTAATGGACTAGGACTCGCCGGAAGTCCTACTGTCCCTGCAGAAGCTAGACAGGAAGAAGCTTTTTGGTTCCGTGTGGGCATAATGGTCCAGTCCCCAGAATTCCACAGTCCCGGTCTTTATTCCTAGCTTTCTTAATCGCCTGAGAAGAAAAACCTGTGTCACCTAAAGGAGGAAGATACCCTAAAATAGTCTCAGTGCTGCATTACTTTCCAGTCCAATCAGCCAGGCTCTCGCTCGCTGCCCTTTGACCTATGCAGATCAGATAGAACTATTAAAAAGTTCCTTAGGACGGAGTGAGGGTTGCGGAAAGGAGTATGGCTTCGTCTGTAATCAGGTGACTGAACTTGAGTGTTAACCACATCCAAAATAGAAATTAAGCCTGGGAATCCAAAGATTAGTACCTTAACAAAATGCTTAAACCACTTCTGTTGTAAGTGCTAAACAAAAGGTTGTAACTAGATGTGATGGCAAGAAGGAACATTTAGCTAAATATAAATAGGGATGGATTCCTCCAAGCTACTGTATCTCAGTCTCAGCCTTGAATGATGAGTTAGAATTGTTAGGTGAAGGAAATGGAAAAGCAAAGTAAGAATAGCAAGTGTGTTAGAAAAAAAATGTGAACGCTAAAATTGATAGGGTCTGTATTCAAATTCAAGAGAAGCAGACTGGCTGTGAGGTAGGTAGGTAAATGTCAGGTCATAAAGGGGGAGGAGTGGTGTACTTTAATTCAGTTATGCTATTCCGTTGTGGAATTTTTAATCAAAAAAGCTGTAACAATCAGTTTTGCTTTTAAAAATATTTTATTCTCTGCTGTGGAAAAGCAATAGTTGAGAGACAATTACTGTAGTATGAACCAAAGTGAAACCCTTAAATAGATCCCTGATTGTCAGATGGAAAGGAAGGTAAGACAAAATTTTGAGGTAAAACTCAGTTTAAGGATACCACCTTTATAATTTTTATTTGTATCAGATATACTAAAACTTTGCTTAGTCCAAGAAAATAAAGATGTTTTCCTTTTTTTAAAATGGTGCCTTATTATTTTACCTTTCACATGTAAGTCTGTGATCTATAAAAAAATAAATTTTCTTAGAACTATTGTAACTGGAAGTCCAAAGTGCAGGCTACCTTTTTCTTACTAAGCACCAATAAAGTGGTAACAAGAAGATGAGGTATTAACACTAAAGGATTTACTCTAACATGTTATTTTCATCTGGCTTTTTATAGTGATCTAAATGAAAACAGTTCCATGATAAGCAGGCCTTCACTTTCTGCCAGGAGCTCATGATGTCCAGTCCTGTCAAGTCCTTATCACTCTCCTGGACACCTGGCCTCAAGGGTGTCCTAATGTGCCGAGTCTGGTCTTCTGATAGCACTGGCTCTCTGCACTCCTCCAGATGTGTCCTTGGTATAAGCAGTGAGTGTGTGTGTGTGTGTGTCTGCACTCCTCCAGATGTGTCCTTGGTATAAGCAGTGTGTGTGTGTGTGTGTGTGTGTGCGCGCGTGCAGATTTCTTGCTATACCATGCATAGTGTCCTACCCTGTCCCCCTTTCCTAGTCCCTGTTACCATGAGGTTTGTATCAGTGTTCATCCCCCTTCCCTCAAATATGGATATCTAACTGACCCAGCCTTACTTCTTGGAAATACTGTCATTTGTCATTTCCCCCACTAGGATCTAAGTACTTTATTGTTGTAAAGTAGATGACCATATTATTTCATAGATCCATTTCTGCTTTTTCATTTTACTTTTCTGTCCAATCTTGTACCAGTAATACTTTGTCTTGATTAATATCATGTTATAATATGTCTTGAAGCCCTGTAACTGTTGTTCTAGATTGGCTATTCTAAGTTCTTTATACTGCCATTATTTTATAAAACTCATTTTTTCCACTGATAACTTTTAGGATGAACTTGTCCATTTCAAAAAATTGCTGGATATTTGTTGGGCTTAGATTTATAGCTCTATTTTAGGGGAAACTGACATCTTAATATTGAGGCATGCACTGATGTTATACATCCCCCATTTACATAAGTGGGCCTTAATTTCACACAATGTTTTGCAGATCGCATTAGAGAGATTGTCCACCAAAAAATATTCAGGCAATAGTAAATCAAGAAAGTAATGATTTGAGAATAGCTATTATGATCATGATCAATCAAAGGGCAAGCACCCAACATGTTATAAAGATATAAGGAAATTTTTTAAATTTATAGAGATTTTATTCTAACATTATTGTATAACCATAGTTCTCCCACCACCATATAACACATGAACCAACACCTGATCCCTTATTTTATCCCTCCTTTGATTTTACACTCCATCCCTTTCCGTATGCTTCAATTCCGTTATCAATTTGCTAGTTTTAACTTTTTCTTGGCCTTTGGTTCTCTATGTCCCCATTCAATACTTACCTTTTCCTTTCTGATATCTGCTGGCATAATTCCTTCCAGCTCCATCCATGTTTGTCTTTTTGATCGCTGAGTAGTATCCCATGATATGTTTGTCTTTTTGATCACTGAGTAGTATCCCACTGTGCATATCTATCACAGATTTTTCATTCATTCTGTTTTGGAGCATTTTGATGGTTTCCAGGGCCTGACTATTGTAAATAGTGCTGCAACAAACATAGGGATGCTTTTTAAATTAAATTTTTGTATCCTTTGGGTAGATTTCCGAAAGTGAAATCACTGGGTCAAATAGTAGCTGCAGTTTTAATAGTTTGAGGGTCCTCCACACAGTTTTCCATAGCAGTTGAGCCAGTTTGCATTCCCACAAGAAGTGTAAAAGTGTTCCTTTTTCTCTGCATCCTCACTAGTACTTGCTGCCCACTTTTTTGATATGGGGTCATTCTTACTGGTGTGAGGTAGTATCTCATTGTGTTTTTTTTTTTTTTGGACATGGATACTCATTGTGATTTGCAAGTCATTTTGATTCACATTTCCCTGATTAAAAGTGATAATAGCCATATAGCTGTTGGCCATATGGATTTCCTCTTTCCAGAGGTGTATAGAGTTTTTATGTTATTATTATTTTTACATATATATATGTAAAGTTTTTAAACAGTGAAGGAGGGAAGTGGTCTGAGCTTGGCTCACTTGTTTGAAATTTTGATTTGTTAAGTTTCTTTGTCTTTTGATTGGTTGACAATGGTCTTTTATGGCAGTAGAATACAGTATGGGGTCTTTTATAACAATCAGCAGATGATAGTTTAAAAGTGACCGATAAGGAAAAATTGCTTCACTCATCAGTTCACCCAGAATTTTTAACATGGGGGTTAGAGATGCCATCTTATTAAAATTGCAGCCTATTTGGTTTAAAAGTTCCACACAGTGTTACATAACTTTGTTAGACTTATCTTGGTGTATTTGGTATTTTTATACTATTTTAAATGGCATTAAATTTTCGTTTATATATTTCGTTTGGTGTGTGTGTGTCTCTCAGAAGAGACAAAGTGATATAATCTGTAGTGACGAAAAGCAGCATCAGTGATTGACTGGGGAAGAGTTAGATGGGCCAAGAACAGCAGGAAGGAAACAGTTACAAAGGGGCACAAGGAAACTTTCAGCATAATATTCACTAATATATGAGTAGGTTGAATATGTGACTATAGTGATGAAGTCATGAGTTTTTTTATATGTAAAATATCAAATCATAAACTTTGAACATGGGTGGTATATTGTCAATAACAAAGCTCTAAAAAGTTATTCCTAAAACAATGGAGAGCCATAGAGAAGAATAGGTAGTTATCCACATCCAAATGATGGTTAGTAACTTGAGAACCTAAGTGTGAAACAGGCAAGGAGAGTATGTAGTTTAGTTTCAGATATAATACATATTGAGTACACATATACTATACTGTGCTAGGGACTAAAGGTACAAAAATGACTGCAACCTTGTCTCTTTATAATCTAGTGTTGGAATCACATGTTGGCAAATAATTATTATATGTGCCCAAAAGGGAGAAACTAAAGGATTCTATGACAGCAGTATGGTTTTAAGTTCGGAAAAAGCTCTCACAGGAAGTAATGTCTAGCCAAAGCCTGAAGAACAGATAAGAGTTAGTCAAATAGATAAACTGTTAAGCACAGGGAAAACAAATGCAAAGGTCTGGAAAAACAGTTAAAAGCATAGAGGTCTGGGAAGTAGAGACTTTGGGCTCTTCACTTGCTTACACCCTTTCAAACCCTCTATCTAGTTTGGTGTTCTAAGTTAGTATTTTTCTGGAATTAAGTTCCCCTCACCCACCTGAATACCAAATTGTCTAAGTTTGGGCCCCACAATATCTGAATTTGCCCTTATGGGCAACTTGTATTATTCTTTTAAGCAGTTATGACTCTTAAGATTCTTATTTTGCAGGAATTCCTTGAGACTTAGTTCCCACTGAAAGGCAACCTCCTCTATCGAAGCTGAAATTGCCAAACCATTTTAGAAACTGGACTTGCTTTCTCAACTTTCCTGGAAATTGAAGGCATGGGCACTTGACCTAGGATCTGTCACTCACATAAATTAGTAACTAATTGACACAACAAATCAATATAGATAGAACATACTTGAATTCACTCTAGAGAGCAGTAGCACTGTTAAGATCAAATTTCTAAAGCAAAAGGCACTGAGTACAAAGGTTCAGGGGTTAGTACTTGGCAACAGTGACAACAATTTCCTAAAGATTGTGCGGTATAGTCATTAGTTCCTGTGAGGCTTAAATTGACCCCAATTCTCTCATCCCTTTGTCTGTTCTGTGCAATGCACAATATTCTTTTATTAAAATTTCCTTGACAATAAAAATCAGAATCCATCTCTGTTGCATATGATCAAGAACCCAACCCAACAATTTGGCATTTGGAAATGGAATATTACCAAACATACTCTACTATATATAACCAGCCAGGGTGAAAGGCATGATGGAAGACTGAGGAAAAAGGTGATCTTGCAACAAAACATCAAACTTAGAGCATCAAAAAAAGTATGCTAAAGCTGAGAAGTTGTGGAAAGAGTATTCTTAATGCTCATACCAGGTATGACTGGGAATGACATGAAACCGGGGAGTCACAACTGATTTGAAGAGGACTTCACATCATACCAAAGATATTAAATGTGAAAACAAGTCAAACCTTGACTAATCTGTCTTTGAGAAAAAATGTTTTTCAAGGTGTGAGCCTTTTTTTTAAAAAATAAAACTTATGTGTAGAAATGTATATGGGTGGTAATTGGCAGGATCGTTCCTCTTTTCTATAGAGCACCAATTTTGACCATCTCCCACAATGGTATTTGGGTAATTTTGCTTTCTTGTCCAGTAACTGGTGTAGGAAAAGGTATATGACCAGTCTTGCAATGAAGACTGAAAAGATGGCTACCCACAATGTTTTGAGAAGGGTCTCCTTACTGACAAAAACTGAATGTGCTACTGCATTTCTGCAAACAAGAGCCATCAGAAACACAGCATCCTGAGATAGTAAATAGAGAGATAGAAAAATTTATTATCTGCTCCTTCAGTAACACCAAGGAGCTCCTGATTTAATCAATCTGGAAACCTATCTTATGAGTAATTTTGAATAGTTTTTATTTGTTAATTGAAAGCATCATAAGTCAGACAGTATGAATTGGAGAGTGAAATCTGAGGATAAAGCTAGTGAGAGCAAGAAGCAAGACTATGTGTGGCCTCAGTTCTACCTGAGGATTGTAAGGAACTATTGAAGAGCTTGACATAGTTAAATTGGCATTCCTGCTGCATTTGGGAAACATTGGAGAGGAATAAGGGGGACAAAGAGAATGACCTTTATATAAAATTTGGGGAACTTCAATCTTGAAAAGTCTCTGGAGCAACTTTGAGAAACACTAAGAAATTATAAAGGCAGGACAGAAAGGAGTTGATCACAAAAAGTGAAGGTAAAAGGCCGGGCATAGTGGTGCATGCCTGTGAGCGGCAGCCTAGGAAGCCGTGGCCAGGGTTTGAATCCCGCTGGGGGCACGTAGTGAGACCTAGTTCCAAAAAATATATAGCTGCACGTGATGGCACACACCTGTAATCCCAGCTACCTGGGAAGCTGAGGCTGGGGATTGCTTGAGTCTGTGGAACCCGATGCAACGTTGAACCTGTGGTTCCACAGGCAAAAACAGCGAATACTGGTCTCCAAAAAAAAAAAAAAAAAAAAAAAAAAAAAAAAAAAAAAAAAAAAAAAAAAAAGTGAAGGGAATAGATTAAAGATAGAGCAAAAGGAAGTGCATACAAACTTATTGAAGTGTTATGTGATGTGGAGGTCTTTACAAAGAAATGAAGACTTAAATAGATATGAAGAGTGGAAAGTTGTGAAAAACCAATAGAGAAAAAGGGCATGACCAAAGGGTAATATACTGGAGGATTCTAGCACGACCTGTTCATTCAGATTCTTCTGGGAACCCCTGCCTTTAGTGGTAAAAATGCTTTTTTCCTCCAGGTATATAGTAAGGGCACCACTCATGCTTCAGGGAAGAAGGGGGAAGTCAAAGTCCCTTGAGCACCTGATATTTCTATGATCTGCTTCAGCTCAAAGCACTCAGAATGCCAAAGTATTACGTTCTGGAGTAGTGTGTTCTGAACCCCACAGTCAAGGTGTAAAATACAGACATATCATGCTGGACCTTGTAAACTCTGTTCAGAAGTTTGCACTCTCAAGAGAGGAAATAGTAGCCTAAACTAGGATAGAATCATGACAATGGAAAGGGACAACTTAAAAGGACTTTATCAGTGGAAAAGTTACATAGATTGCATGACTGATTGGTATGGATATCAGATGTGATTGAATCACTGAAGTGGAAAAGATTATCAAAGGGCATAGATACAGTGACTATAGATACAGAAACTAAAATGAAATCTTAAGTAGCAGTATGTATGGTAGCACTCCCTAATTAATGTACCATGAATGTAGATGTATAAAAAATATTTATCCCTTTGATTATCACAGATGTGAGAACCACTGACTGGTCGTCTACAACAGTAAGGAGTCTCACTGGTTTGTCTCTGTGTCTCTGGTGGGAGAGTCCATTATTTTCTCTCTGCTTTGTATTCCAAATTCAAGGACTATGCATAGCCATTGTTGACACTAACCTAAAAAATATTGATTCAATGAATAAATGTAATGTTGACATAAAATGCTGAAAGGATAGACTGGGGCTAGAAAACTGATGCTTTAACTTTCAAATGTACATTGAAGTCATCCAGGGCTTTTCAAATTCCAACATATACATGATTCTGTCAGTCAGGAGTTATGTCTGAGAGTCTGCATTTCTAATAAGCTTTTAGATAATGTTGATGCTGTGATGCTTTGAGACTGAGTATCAAGAACCATACAATATTAGTTACAGTGAAAGCTGAGTATCTTTCCCATGAGATATAAATTCATTAAACATGGGGTGGGATTACATTTGACGTAGATGACCTAGGAATCCTAGGAATCCAGTTTGGTGGATAAATTTGAATGTTAAGCTGAATATTTGGGGCTTTATCCCACAGGTAGCAGAAAGACCTTCAAGGTTTCTAAATCTGGGTATTGCATAATTCGGTAGGGGGGTGGTATTCTGTAATCTGTTGCATGATAAACTGAAAGAGAGCTCACAAGTGGGATGTCTTTGGAAGGCTACAGTTTATTACAAAATAGTCTTTCATAAGATAAGAATTTTCATCTGAAAAAAAAAAAAAAGAATTTTCATCTGTTGACTGACCTATCACTAACACCAACAAGAGTGACTGGTGCAGATTAAGTACTCAGTATTCACTAAATGATTTGTGGCAGAAATAACAAATTAGGATGGTGGTATAGGTAATATATGAATAAATAAGACATTCTAATGAGGAAAAATAGGCCTCTTAGAACATAACAGTTTTAACCAAAAGATATAATTGTATTAAGCTCTCGAAACTTTAAGTATCAAAATTCAGTAAGTTTTATATCTTATTATATGACTTTTAGGCTTCTTTAATTTTCATATCTTCTGTATTCCTGGTAATTAACTGTATATTATTCCAATAACTTTGACGAGATCAGGCATGTTCAGGGTGGTATGGCCGTAGACTATTCCAATAACTTTGAAAATATCCCTTAAGAATTCATATCTCAGAGTATATTTTGTTAAAAAGGAAACAAAACAAATAAAAATTAAATAACAAAACACACCATTATAGTTCTATATCTCCTTTAAAAAAATACTACATTCTATATATAGTGACTTATGAAGTAAAAAACTACGAAACTTATCCAGTCATAACTACAGTATACTAATGTTACATGACCTTTTAAAATTCTATTTTGAAAGACTATTAATATAGAATATGATAATTGCAAGTTAGTACAGGGCATAAGAATATTAAGATTTTAATTTCTATTTTTGTTTATGTGTTTTCCAATTTAACAATTAACTGGTCTAATTTGTAATTATAAGGTTTGGTTTTTAAAAGCATGTTTAATATTGTTGAGAACATGTCATTGTTTTCTAATTCTTGGGGCTCTGGCAATCCATTTGAAATGTCTGGAAACTGATTTGTTATGGTAGAAAGGGAAAGTGAGAGGCTAACATTCTGTAATTCTAATGTAAAGGAGTATGTTACATAAACATTTAATAACATAGTAAATACTCTCAGCATCTTCTATATACAGTTTTAAAGAAACATTTGCTTGGAAACAGAAATATTGAGAATTTTTACATGATTTATTTAATAATAAACCAATTAGAGATACAAAAATGTTTAGAGGATTCCAAAATTTAAACTTTTGCTTAAATACAAATTTACTCTGTGTTAGGAAAACATAGAACATTACACCTCTAAACATAATCTTTTCATCCACAAAAATTTTTCTTTGCTATACTAGAAAATTTGCAGAAAACAATTCTTCTTGTGAAATTAAATGTACATTATTTACAGTTGAAAAGATAATCTAAAAACTATTTTATCTCGGAAACTTGAATATATATGTATATTTTTTGTATGCAATTTCCCCCCCTCTACCCCCAATAAAAAATGATCCAAAATATAAAGCAATTATGCTCTTTATAGCAACTGACAATGAGTCAGTGAGTCCAAAGCTTGGTTGCTTCTGGGCTCTTAAGAGCCTTGACTTTCAGAACAGCAGTTATCATTTAGCACTCGGCAACATAAATTTACTAATGGACCACAGTGGTCTGAAAAGTTAATGAACAAAGTAGAAAGAATTCAGATTCATAGCAGATCTTATGGATAATAGAATAATGAATTTTGTGGGGCCACTTATTTTCTGCAAGATCTTATATTTACATAGGGAAATAAGCTGATAATGTTTTAATGGATATTACTTTAAAATGTAGGGGTTATAATCATAAAATTTAGAATAGGAAATATGAGGTCATTTAGCCAAATCCAGTGCATCCTTTCTTTTTATGAGGGAACTGAGTCCCAGAGAGATCAAGTGGCCTGAGGAAGGTTACAAAAACTAGTTAGTAGGAGAAGCCCTTCCTATGCCAATGCTTTTATACAAATCTTGCTTCTGAAAACAGGGTCAGCCTTCTCATGGACAAATTTGAATTTTTAATATTACATTTATATATTCATAGTTCTTTATACAGTGCAGTCAACTAAAAACCTAAGTGAAATCATAATTTTAACAAAGCACTACGAGTGTCTTGCACTTCTAGCGTCAAGACTTAACTTATATAAGTGGAATGAAAATAGTTCCTATATAAATTTCCTGTTTGTTTCATATTTAAGGACTATATTTACAAAAGAATCAGAAAAAATACAATGTAAAATTTAAAAAAGAAACTTTTAAAATGTTTAGATATCGCAAGTGAAAAAAATCTCAAAAGACTGTCTTCATAGTATAAAATGCCTGTTCCTTCACAATTCAATTCTGAAACATTTGGAAAACAGAAAACACTTGGATTTTCCTCCCTCACCTAACAAAATCAACTCTAAATTATCTTAACATGTAGCTACAAAATTAGGAGCCTGTAGACTTTATCTTAGCATCATACAACTGAAAACGTTCAATTAAAAAAGAATCATCCGTAATTCCTTTGGTATGTTAATTAGAAGGAGTTGGGTTCCAGTAGTTCATTTTGTTTCATAGTGACCTGAGAGGTAAATCCATTGGAACTGGACACCATCATCACATAAGACTGTGGCTGCTGCTCAGTTTTCTCAGTGTCTTCTTCCAAATTATCATCAACCTCCTTTTTCACTACTTCCTGCGTAACAGTTTTTGTTTCTTGAGCTTTGATAACTGAAGTGATTACAGTGCCAGATGGTTGAGAAACTAATTGTGAACTGCGAGGAGAAAAGGTCACTACAGGTGTAGTAGCACTGAAGGATGGAGATGAGGCTACACTAACGGTTCCATTGCAGATGGACTGCACGTTGCTAGTAAGAACCTGCTGTACGTGGGTGGGGCTGAAGACAATAGAAGGAGGAGAACCCTGCTTCGGGGACTGGAGCATGACATTTTCTTTCAGTACTGTCATGGGCTGTGAGGATGATGGAATGGCTTGTAAAATAAACTTCTGAGATCCAGCTCCTGATGATGGATCTGTGCTGGCTATAACTGTTGTGATTGGCACTGTCTGGAGTGTTACTGTATGCAACTGCTGATTCCCAGGAGACACGACCACTGGAACTTGGGTTGGAGCTTGTATAGTCCTGTTGACATTACAAAATAAAAGTTAGAAAATTAGCACATTTTGTGTCATGTAAAACCTTAGCATTCAACTAGTCATTCTGACCATGTGAGACGACGCACATTTCAAATGCAACTTGCCTTATTTTCAACACAACAAAAACACTGTGTTGAATCTGTATTGAACAATAAAGAAACAAAATTGAACAATAAAGAAATACCTAACATAGAACTCTCAGGTGATTAACTTGATACCATCTGGTGGGGGGAAAAAGGTCTACACAGTGCCATATTAACACAAAGAGGGAGCAATTTTATTGGAAATGGAAGAGGATATAACTTTAAGACAAATGTATTTTATTCAAAATCATTATTTTAATATTTGAGGGATGTCATTGACATGCCTAATCTACAAGTATCAAAATTCATCATAAACATTTTTAACCTGTTTTTTATAGAAAGAAAGGAAAAATTTTCAACTAAAAAAAAAAAACATCTTGGTCTTAAACCTGTGACAGGATTACTAGAATTTTTATACTTTACAGTTGACATATTACATAAACAAGTCAGGCATATAATTAATTGTGAGGGTTCTATAAGCTGACATCATCAAAAATAAAACCAAGCTTTGGCAAAAATATACTGAAGCATTTTTAGTAGTTTTCTCCCTTTAATTCTCACAAATTTTAATCATAAAACTACAATTTCACATAAATCCAGTTTATGTAAAGCTGTTAATCTCATTTATTGAAGAAAGAGATATACAAATGATATTATGAGTCAAGTTCACAGATATGGAATTTACAACTTACGGCCATTGTTAATACAAAACAAATGCAGCTGAAAAAATTCAGTATCTGCATATCAAATGTGTTTCCTCTAAATTCTATGTTACAAAAGATAGATAAATGCTACTTCAAATGAGTACCAGATTAGTTACCTGGCCAAATGATTACTGTCAGTAAATTCTAACAGGTAAATTTCAGTGAGATACAGTTATGTGGTCTATCACATGTGAGAAATGAAATTCTGGAGGAGAAAACAAATAAGCTAGTTGGAAAAATGAAAGAGAGCTAATGAAATAAGGGGACTTTTAAAGGAACTGAGAAGAGGGAGGATGACTAGAGCCTAACCATTCAGGGAGGATACTGATTCCCAGGTTCAGATTGCTCCCAAGCCACACTGTAAGAACCAGTCAATAGTAAGATATTAGCACCTTTTTGTAGGACAGAACTTGAAGACAATGGGAATGAGTCAGGTAATGAAGATTTGATAGGTGAAGAGAATATGGCTAGGAAACAAAGGCAAATATGCTAACTATTATTGGGCAAATAGGGATAAACTAGAAGGAATCAGAACAACTTTCAAATTCAGAGAGTTTTTCGAAAATTATTATGCCTTCCTCTTCTCCTGTACACCTGAAGCAAGATATCTTGGGGGGTAAATCCAATTCTAAAGCCAGATACCATCTCTTAAAGAAGACCCAAAGGGCTTTCCATGGCAACAGTTTATGTGCAATGAACAGATAGATAAAATAATACTAGCTATGTAGAGTAACTGTACAGATTGTACCTGTAAGTATGTATAGCCTGCTGCCCTTTAAGTAATATTCCTATCATACATATGGAAAAAATCCAGAGGTTGAACCGCTTGCAAAAGGCGACCAGTTAGATAAGAGGTCACCTGACTGCACAGCCTACATGTCTACACATTACTACATAGTATCACCTCTACGTCCTGAGTAACTACAGTTCTCAGTGAAATTTCTTATTCTATCTCTAAACTGTGGGCAGTTATAATTCCTTAATACACACCTCTCTACTTCCTCTTCTACTCTTTGAAGTGTAGTATAGTAATAATAGTGGAAGATTTTCCATATTGATAATCAGGACTGGTCATAGTCTTTCTTTTAATATTTCAAATAAAAAAAAAGTGGCCCTTTCTTAAAACAACTAACAGCCATCTGTCAGAAAGTGTACATATATATATATACACATATATACATATATACATACACATATATACATATATATATTCATTTATAAAATCCACATTGTAAATCTATTGGTTCATTAGAACATTTAATTTTTATTAGTAAAAATTCAAAGATTAAAAGATAAAAGAGCCAGTTGTACCTGCCATATATAACACACGTTATATCATTGTTAACTACCTTTTAGGAATCTCCTACTCTTTTTTTTTTTTTTTGAGACTAGGTCTTGCTATGTTGCCCAGGGTAGTCCTGATCTTGCCGATTCAAGCAATTCCAGCTTCAGTCTCCCAGGTAGCTGGGATTACAGGCACCCGGCACTCCACCTGGCTGCTTTTTTGCAACCAGGTCTCACTATGTTGCCCGGGGTAGTCTCCAACCCACGGACTCAAGAGATCTCTGGTCTCTTGGCTTCCAGTGCTTGGATTACAGTCACACGCCACACTCCCAGCCTCCTATACTCTTGTAACCAGTTGTTACAATATTGGTAATTTAAAATTCCTCAGTCCTTCTGAGGCTAAGATATATATTGAGTTTTTCTTAATATCTATTTAGATGTCAGGGAGTATTATTCACTGCAATAACCTATAAGATTAAATATTACTGTCTTTATTTTACAGATGAAAAAACAGACTTAAAATAATTAGATTCACTATTAAAAAATTTGAGAATACTGGAGAGCAAGAAAGAAATTCTGAGTAGAGAGTAAGAGCTGGCAGCTGAAGCTACAGAAATTATACTGCACAATTATACTGCATTCTGTGAAACAGATCTAATGAATACAGCAAGAAGGAAACATAACAGAGCTTTGACAATTAGCAATATAGAGGCTGGATGGAAGAGGGAAAACATTAAATATCAGAGAAAGGAAGCAGAAAGGCTGGGCACAGTGGCTCGTGCTTGTAAGCTTCAGCCTATCAAGCAGCCGGGGCTAGGGATCGCGGTTCGAGTCCCACCTGGGGCCCGTAGCGAGACCTAGTTCCAAAAAAATAGTTGGGTGTGGTGGCGCGCGCCTGTAATCTCAGCAACCTGGGAAGCTGAGGCTGGGGATTGCTTGAGTCTGTGGTACCCTGGGCAACAAGAGCCTGCGGTTTCACAGGCAAAAATAGGAAGACCTAGTCTCAAAAAAAAAAGAAAAGAGAGACAGAGAAAGGAAGCAGAGTCCACAGAACTCTTAGGGTCCTTGAAAATGAAAATTTTGAAAGGTATACCAACAACCATTTGAGAATTACAGGGGAGAATATTTATGATGTTTTAATATCTAGCACTGAGACTCATTCACAAACTGACATTTAGCATTAAAAAAAGTACCCAAAACAATATTATACATAATTTAATACTGTTTGTGTGTGTTTGGCTTATTTGGCTTTCTTCTCAAGATCTGAAAAGGTAACTGATTACACATGCTAAACAATAGCACTAAATCTCCAGGGAATGGGTACCAGTGATTAGCTGTGGTCACTGTATGTTTAACACAAACATACAAAATGATAAGATGATGAAGCCTAGAAACCAATGGGAAGAACCACATACTTCTGATTAGATATTCAGTTGTCACATGTAATCAATACGACGTAAAGGAAAATAAAAATCAAATAAAAAATAGGGAGAAAACTAAGTACTCTTATAATAACAATTAAAGTTAGATATTTTACCCCATCTAAATAAAAATGGAAAGCCTGTTATCTGTATATTCCTTACAAGTCAATAAAAATTTTCAGAGAATTAGATTTTCATATTATTAAAAGTTTAAAAGGTCATAAAAGGAAGACTGAATCTTCTAAGACTTTTAATTCTAAGTAATGTTTACTTCAAAATCAACAGAACACAAATCTAGCACTTACAAATAAAAGTGTGAAGTTGGCCTAAAAAAACTATTTGAGTCATTTTTATTGGATTTGGAAAGGCTTCTAAATTTTAATTTGTGTTCTGAAAATTCTTCATAGTAGAAGCAGAAAAACAATGCTGCAAAAGCCCGTCTAATTTTCTGCCTTCCTCCCTCATGCCATAATAAATCAGTAAGACCAATCCCAAATTTCTGCAAAAGATCATACTATGCAGATGGGATTTTTATGGTCAATGAGTTGTTTTGTATCTTCCCTGAGACTATGAAGATAATATGATTGAATCAAAAAACTAACCTCTACAACTCTAAAAATCTGGGGGGTGGGGAGGAAGCAATTTAGATGCTTTATCTCCCTACCAGTTTATGCTTTAGAACTGTTCAGACAGTACCTTCTCAGGAATTATATTTATTTCTTGGAACTCAATGCATATGTCCATTTATGATGAGATTTTACAGCTGCTTACCTGGTTTGAGGAAAAGATCTTAGACTACTCTCTGAATTTTCTTATATGTGTATTCCCTCTTGTATAGATCTAGTTATACAAAAACTTTTTGGACTACACTTAAAAGTGATAAAATGACAACAAGTCATGTTCAAGTTTAAAAATAATAAATTATTGGCATAATCAGAGGATTGACAAATATTGCTGTTGAAACAATCTGCTGACCAAAAGTTCTAGCTTGAAATCTGTATAATTTTTATTTCGCTTCTGAATCTTGACCCTCTTAACAAATAAATGGAACTGGTCAGAAATACCACATAGTGATATGCATCAGTAACTTTGATTTTTCTCACCTAATACTCTGAACGGAAGAATTTAATGTCTCATCCTGCATGCTATTGGTTATGGCTGCTTCTCCCTCTGGGACAGCTTGTACAGGTTGTACCACATGAATAGTCCGGAAGAGCTGGGTAGGATATGGAGACTGTGTGGACTGCACTGTCCTCAGAACCTCTGATGGCTGTGCAACTTCCACAGGATCTTTGGATTTTGTAGTTTTAGAATTCCCTGCTTTTAGAACAGTAGTGGCTCCTGCTTTTATCCCTGGACTTGAAGATCCTCTTGATCGATTTGCTTGGCTCCTACTTGAAGTAGTTGTTGAAGACAGTGATGGATCTGAAGACTCTATGCTGGAACTTGGATCCTCATCATCAATATAAATAAGATCCTTTGGCATTTCCTTAAACTGATACACCAAACGCTGACCTTCCACTTTTGCCAGAATACCCCTTTGGTAATAGTACCTATTCAAAGGAGATAATTTCATCAATATTTTATTCCATTAAATATAAAATAGTAGTCAACAAAATAAAAATTTCCTAACCATAAAGTTTAAAATTGAAACAAACAAGAAACAAAAAATTTCTAAATGAAGAACAACTATTTTACACAAGATAGTATAATCTTAAAAAGTCTTTTCTAAATAAACATGTAAGACATTTATTTATCAAATAGAGAGAAGGTTTTTATTACCAACTCAGTGTAAAACCAATTCCAATTAGGGGATTTTTTATAAAGTATATGGTTTATGAGTCCCCTTGCTCTACTCTCCTGCTGGATTGATAGAGTAATCAAAACTACTACAAACCTCAAGGAATTATTTCTCTTCATTAACATAAATAAATTCTATAATTTCCCTATTATATTTAATAATAAATTTGATTCTGTAACTTTTGATTCAGTTTCCTTACAAGACATATATAATTTTATAAGTAACTGGCAAGTCAATGAAATTTGAGAGAGGAATATTTAAGGTACAAATTTAAGTGATGTAAATATTAATGCTTTGAATTAACTCAAGGACCAAAATATGTGAGTAAAAAAAAACCTAACTAGCCGGGCACGGTGGCTCGTGCCTGTAAGCTTCAGCCTATGAAGCGGCCAGGGCTAGGGATCGAGGTTCGAGTCCTGCCTGGGGCCTTTTGCAAGACTTAGTTCCAAAAAAATAGCTGGGTGTGGTGGCGTGCGCCTGTAATCCCAGCTACCTGGGAAACTGAGGCTGGGGATTGCTTGAGTCTGTGGTACCCCGGGCAACGAAAGCCTGTGGTTCCATGGGCAAAAATAGTGAGACCTACTCTCAAAAAAAAAAACAAAACTAAAAACTAATTATCATGATAATTTTAATTATTCTCAAATACATGCAAATCTTGAGGAACAAATGATATGATCACAGAAAAACAAAAGTGAATTTTAAAAACACAATGATATGCTAGTGAAAATTTTCAGTGTCTAATATTCTCAAGCATTAATTTATTCTACCATATGCTAGACATATACTTGAGATAACTGTTTAAAAATCCAGCCTCTCTTGTGGTACCCCAGGCAACGAGAGCCTATGGTTCCCCACGGGTAAAAATAGTGAGACCTAGTCTCAAAAAAATAAATAAATAAATAAATAAAACTAAAAACCCAGCCTTTTTTTTTTTTTTAGACTAGGTCTTGCTATTTTTGCCCGTGGAACCGCAGACTCTCGTTGCCCAGGGTACCACAGACTCAAGCAATCCCCAGCCTCAGCTTCCCAGGTTGCTGAGATTACAGGCGCGCACCACCACGCCCAGCTATTTTTTTTTGGAACTAGGTCTCGCTACGGGCCCCAGGCGGGGCTCGAACCGCGATCCCTAGGCCCGGCCGCTTCATAGGCTGAAGCTTACAAGCACAAGCCACCGTGCCTGGCCAAAACCCAGCCTCTTATTAAGTATCTGCACTATGATTATTTGTACTTTGTGCTGAGTTTAATGATTCAAAATAAATGAACTTTCTGGTGAATTTACAATTCCTGATGACAGCTTAACATTGCTCTGCTCACTTTATAAATAAAATATCCATTGCTTGCACTAAGATTTTTTTGAGGAAAACATTTTCCCACATTAGATTAAGATTTGATTTAAAAACTTGCTGATATTTGTATAATGCTAGCACTTCAGTAAATAAATCCACCAAATTTCTTTAATTCTTTACTTTTTAATTCTTACCAATGAACTACAAAACTTTCACATACCTGAGAGCTCTTCCCATTGTCTCATAATTCATATCAGGTTTGTTTTTGTGCTTCCCCCACAACCTGGATACTGCTTTAGAATCTACCAATTTAAAAATGCCTTTTTCCCGTTGGGTCCATTTGATGTATTTGGGACAAGTAGCTTTGTCCTGAAGTAGTGCCAGTAAAAATTCCCAAAGATAAATTGTGTTTCCTAAAACAAAAGTAATTTATTTAAGTGACTAAAATTTATTTGAAAGAGGAGCACAATAAAACACAAGAAAGTCTTATAAGTTCCATCTATATGAAAATTTGTACAATTCAGTTAGTATTGGTTATATAATGGTCATAGTTGTTCTGGACTAATATACATCTTTTAAGTAATTCTAAATAAGATGTTCTAACAGAGTAATCTTGCCAATCAGATTACGATGATTTAGGCAGAAAGTGCTGAGATAATTTTTCATCTTTTTAAAAAAGAAACACTGAACAAGATTTATACAGAAGCTGCCAACAGAGCTGTCTCTTTGTGTAATAGCAAACAAATCAGCTGTAACAAAGTTCTTCAAATTTGGGTAGTAGTTATCAAAATACTAGAATTCCAAGGCAATTAATAGATGTCTTTGAACTAAAAGCTTAAGTTGCCTGAACTCTTCTAAGAGACTCTATTAATGGATTTTGACAGGTAAGTGGAAATGTCTTAAATGAACTTCATGGACTATTTCATTACCAATCGCTTTACAGAAAGTATCTTATAAACATGTAGCAGCAAAAAGATCCATTACACAGCAAGAAAGTTGGTGGCTTCTACTTACAATATGCAGATATTTTAAAGCAATCTAAATATCATTTCACTTATAAGTAATACAGGAAATTGTAGTATACTTACCCTTCCCATCTTTGTTTTTCTTCTTCACAGATATGTTTGGAGTAGTGGCTGGGGAATCTGGTCGTGGTGGTTTAGTTTTTCTCCCTGAAATCAGAGTTTCTACATAAATGATTGCCCTCAAAGTGAGAGAGAATGAACAATCTAACTATATATAAGTGCTTTTCTCCCCATTCATGGCAAATTTTATGTCAAATACTTTATACATGGGCCACATATATTGATCTCCAAAATGCTAATTACTGAAGACAAAGTAACTTCAAGTAAAATTTAACATTAATGTAGATGAGTTCATAAACATATTTATGTAGGAAATGACTCACTGGTTTATTTACAAAAATTAAGATAAATTTAAAATAGTATACCTTTCCTTTAAGGTGCAAATATGGACAGTGCTTTCTTAAAATTTGAGATATTATTATTGATGTTGATAAAGTTTTTACTGTCCAGCACGGTGGCTCGTGCCTGTAAGCTTCACCCTATGAAGCGGCCGGGGCTAGGGATCACGGTTCGAGTCCCGCCTGGGGCCCTTAACGAGACCTAGTTCCAAAAAAAATAGCTGGGTGTAGTGGCGCGCACCTGTATTCCCAGCTACCTGGGAAGCTGAGGCTGGAGATCGCTTGAGTCTGTGGTACCCCGGGCAACAATAGCCTGCGGTTCCACAGGCAAAAATAATGAGACCTAGTCTCAAAAAAAAAAAAAACAAAAAAAGAGAAAGCATCTCAAACTTTAGCCTGTTGTCTGCCTGTTGGTTATATAAATGAAAAACTGGAATTTTATTCTTTCTATCTTTTAAATATGTCTCTGCATATAGTTAGTTTTCAAATAATGAAAATGTGAAATTCTGAAGATACAGAAAATAAAGGAGGCAAAATTTTGGTGAGTCACGTAGTTTTTATTTTTCTCTGTGTTTTTAAACTATCATTTTTCTGTATTTCAATTTACATAAACATCATCTCTAAACAAGTTCACACTAACACTGTTAAACTGTTAGTGCAGCTTTAGTCTGAGTCAACCAAGATTCTAAAGTATTGTTTGTGATCTGTTTTTGCCAAGTAACTAGAATTACAAGTCAGTGCCAATGCTGTCTGTGGTTTAAGCTGAGATGATCGTGTTGACTGCCAGATTACCATCTTCTGTATGAGGAACAATGAAAATTGGGCATAGATTCTTTAGTTTGTATCTCTCACCCCAGCGTTCTTAAGGTTGATTCCCTTTGGTCTAGATTATAAGAGTGAATTCTGGGTTAATAAACTTTAGGGCAACAGCAAATTTAAAAGATTTAAAAGACCTCTTAAGACCAGGTTTTTGAATTCTCAAAGGAAGAATATTTCCGTTCACAACTCCCAGATGAGAAATATAAACCTCCTTGATATCTGCCTGGGCTAATGGGTAGACTTTTTCCCCTGAGGGTGTAACCTTGGAAGGGGCTCAATTGCATGCTAATATATCTATCTGTCCAGTAGCCTATTTTGCATTGGACTGAGAATGAACCACCTCAGTAACCATCTCGGACAATAAAACCCAAGCCCCTTGGATATGAAGAATGACATACCCTCAGCCCTCCAAGGCTACTACAACATAAGCTCATTTTCAGCTCTCGGAATTTCCCTGACTTTTATGTGACCTTATGTAACATTACTGGGTAGCTAGTGGTGGCCTTAACCAAAACAAAAACTAAAAATATTATATAAGCAGAAGTAGAATCCTAAGATTATGAAACAAAGTGTATCAAGATTATAGAATGCAACTGTGGTCCTAAAATTTCTAGAAAGTTAAAAATTCCCTTTAACACATTTTAATATATTCCTTTTTAACTACTTACCTACTGTGATTTCTAACTCACTATAGTTTCCAACTGCAATCCATGCTGGTGATTTTCAATCTACGTCCTGTGGGAAGAAACTGATCTGCTCTTAGCCCTAAGCTCACTCTTAGCATGGGTAAGAGGCTAGGCCCTTAAAAAGTTGGAAAAATCTTTCTTCTGTGAGAGCAAACATTTAATGTATAAAACAATCCAATTTTCAAAGATGAATCTAATATGAAGAATGCCCCTTAATTTAGGTTTTGCGCCTTCAGTTTTTTATATGCAATTTAATATATATTGGTGTGGTCTTAGATATAATAAGAATTACATCTAAATTCTCCATCAAGATTTGCCTGCTAGCCCTGAACACATAAATTACCCACCTTTCTTTCTCTTAGGCTGTTCTGGTGAAGAGGCTCCTGGTGAATGTGTGTATGTCTCTTGAATCTGCTGAGTTTCCACCACTTCAGGAATCCCATCTAGTGTGACGGATACATGGGTGATTGGGGCAACAACAATGTCTTCAGATGAACTAAATATATCATTATCTAATGGAAATAAAATAAACTAATTATAATCAACTTTGTATTGTAAGTCAAAATAATTTCATAAGAGACTGCCCTATTCCTATAGAGACAAAAGCAGATCTAAATTTTGACCAAATTACTCTTTCTTATAGAAATTTTACACGCTAAAACTTACAAAGAAAAATAAAATGACATATCATCCATCAGTTTTAAGATGGGGGAAAAAAGTTCAAGCAATTCAAACTCCATAGCATGCTACTGGTAGTTTTCAAAATTTAGGTGAAGTCTATCTTTCCTATCCTCACCAACCACTCTGAGTTCACCCTATAGCTATAGCAAAGCATCTTGATCTCCAACATTTCGTTCTTTTTTATACAAGTCTGTGTCTTTGGCTCCATCTGTTCCCTGTACCTGGAATGCCCTTTCCTAACTCCTCTACCAATTAAATGTCATTTGTAGTCAACTCAAAACACTCTCTTCCATAAAACCAATCTCCAGTGTTTGTAGCTAGAATACTCTGCTTCCAGCACATTGTCATCCCTCTGACGGCATTTACTTTTTGGCTTTTACATTTATTTACATAAATTGCTGTTTTCAAATTAAGTTATAAGCCTGAGGAAAGAAACTATCTGTATATCAATCACAATATTGCATAGTGTTCTAAAGACACTGTGCAAGAGAAAATATCCAACAAACATCTTGAGTTGATTTAATAATAATGCTATGAATTTGATTACTTTCGTGTGAGGAAAATACACAGGACAACATGAATTTAAGAGAAAATCAATAATATGGTGATAAATTTTGTGCCATGAAGTGTTGGAAAAAAATTAGGCAGATTTTTGCCTATTCACTGATGATTATCGAGAGAGATCTAAATTTCAACAGTTTCAGTTCTAAATAGTTTCACCAATGAGTTTAAGAGAAGTAATTCCGCAAAATCTACTGTTTGTCAACTAAATAAATAAATTATTTCTTATTTCTACAGGTTTAATTCTCCGAAACTTTCAAAAAGTCTTGTTTAAACACTTTTTTAAAAGAGAAAAATAATAATTTTATTATACCTCTGATTGTGCAAGTTACAGGTTCATAGGAGACTTTACATAGTATCCACAATAAACAATCAAAAATAAGGGATGATGGTAGACTAAAACTATAGACAGGTGATATATATACGTAATCTTTTATAAGTGTCTTAACTCTCCTATGAAAAAATCTTATCAAAAATCAAACTAAAGACTTTAGCAAAGGTGCCTCAATTAATACTGTACCTTAAAATGTGCCACAGCACGAAAAATGTAAAATATGGTTGCTGGCCTGATATCTAATACATATGTTGTGAAAAACTTTCTGATTTGTAAAATTATAACAATATTAATACATAATCACTCACTTAATCGTTTTTCATCCAGCATAGGGTCAGGAGAATCCATATTGAGGAGTGCCTCAGCAGCTTCAATAGTTTCAATTGTTTCATCCCCATCTTGACAGGAAGCTTCAACTGTAATACATTTAAAAAAAAAAAATAAAACTAACTTTGAGGTAGTTATTGCTCTGAAACACATATATTCTCATCTCTTGACCAAGTTACAATACTTGGGTTTATATACATACTTTTATTAAAATACAAACTCTATATTGAATACGATTTAAGTAATTTCCTATTTTTTACTAAAAAAAAACTTTTTGATAAAAAGTTTACATCTTAGGGCCGGGCACAGTGGCTTGTGCCTGTAAGCTTCAGCCAATGAAGCGGCCAGGGCTAGGGATCACGGTTTGAGTCCCGCCTGGGACCCGTAGCGAGACCTAGTTCCAAAAAAATAGCTGGGCGTGGTGGTGCGCACCTGTAATCCCAGCTACCTGGGAAGCTGAGGCTGGGGATTGCTTGAGTCCGTGGTACCCCGAACAATGAGAGTCTGCGGTTCGCAAAAATAGCAAGAACTAATCTCAAAAAAAAAAATTTTTTTTTTTACATCTTAAAAACAAAAGAAAACATTTCTAAGATGCTGGGAGGTAAAAGAGAAAGCAAGCATCAGTAAGATCAAGATTTAGTTAATAACACAGATTTAGTTATAATAATATAGTGATTAATG
This sequence comes from Uropsilus gracilis, assembly GCA_004024945.1. Lineage (NCBI taxonomy): Eukaryota > Metazoa > Chordata > Mammalia > Eulipotyphla > Talpidae > Uropsilus > Uropsilus gracilis. The sequence continues at coordinate 18,918 of PVHY01000985.1, read as the reverse complement.
TTCTTTTGAGACTAGGTCTTGTGTTTCCCAGGGTTGTCTCGAACCTGTGGACTCAAGCGATTCCTCACCTCAGCATCCCAGGTAGCTGGGATTACATGTGCATACTATTGCATCCAGCAAATTTTCTGTTCTTTTTAACTTCAGAACATTCAAATAACTTTCCTTCCAAATGATTTTCTCAAGCACCTCCAAATCTCTGGCTAAGATACATGAATATAAAATACAAATGCAGCACCAATTTCTAAAACTGGCAAAAATAATATCACTGTCTCACACTTAAATAGGGAAATCTTCAAATTTGAAATATCCTATTAGTTGTGACTACACCAGAAGAACTTAAGTCCCTTTTAAGCCCCAGAAGTAGATCCTACATGCTCTATTTTCTATTTTGCTTCCTGTGACAGTGAGAGGGGGAAAAAAGAGTATTCCTATCCCATTTCATACAAACAGATCCAACTGTTATCAGAAACATAAAGTTAGGCATATAAAAAGAGCTAAGTGGAGAGCTGATGAATTGAGATTGTTTTCTTATTAATTTTAAAATAAAATTTGTCCATTTTCATCCAATGTTATTTAGGAAGAAGAAAGGGGAGGTGGAAAAGCACCATGAAATACAGATAGAAAATGCCATTTCTTTTTCCTTATGGGGGCTTTACTTTCTAGAGGAAAGGAGTTTCTCAAAACCAATTTAGGGGCTTTTGATGTCCCCAAAAATCACAAGATAGAAACAATGCCTAAAGCTATGCTGAAGCAAGGTGCTGAAGGTGCAGACCTGTAAGGGTTATGTCATCATCGTCATCCTCTATGATTTCTTCTTCAGCAACATCCAGGGAACTCTCAGTGATCATGTCACTGGGTTCTTCCACACAGGCAAGCCCAGCATAGCTATTGAGAATATCAGCACCAGGAACGTGTTCCACAATGACAGCAGGAAAAATAGCTGCTGGATCACCAAGCTGGGGTGGGGAAAGAGGGGAATAAAAGCATTATTAGAGTTTTCTTTAGTTAAAAATAATCCCCAAATATTTTATAATGGACATATATTAAATTTTTACATAATCAATCACTTGTATCTTGACAATCATAGACTGCAAGAAACATTTAAGACTAAATAAACTTTCACTATCAATCTTGGGATTGAACAACCAAGCTTATATTGAGAACTCCTTTAAAATATACTTTTAGTCCATATTAAATAAGAAAAACTTAAAGAGTAACACAGGAATGAAATGTACAATTAAATAAAATCTCAACAAAAGTTTCTGTTACAAAAAAAGTCTGTGAATTTTATAAATATGACAATGCTGTTTGGAATGTGGGTTGTGATTAAAAACAGCTTTTAACACAAATGGAAAAAATTAGCTTTCATTTTCTATTTGGTTCTAAAATTTTAGAATTTTAGAAATACTGCAAGACTCTTAAAATTTAATCTAGTCCAACTACCTCATTTTATGAATAAGGAAAGTATTTAACCTACTCAAAAATCTGTTAATTAGACATGAAAATGATTCAACATTACAAATAAAAACCAAGTAAAAAAATTTTAAATATATCATATTTTAGAATACATGACTAGTCATAATACTAAATGATGAAGGGTATCTATGAAAGAATTACTTTTCAAATAGAGTAGAAAAGCACTTATCAACACATTTAATGGTATTTTACATGTCCTCTGCTGACAGTATTCATTTGCTACACTTCCAAATTAACATTTCTCTGTAAATCATTATCCCACAAACTGATGTGCAACAGTCTACAGATGCAAGCAAAAAATGAAAATCTGTTCATCAGTGAGAAGCCTCATTTACTGTCTCCTTTATCTTAAGGTAATTTCAGACTTAGAAAGTTGCAAAAATAATGTAAAAAAATCCCATACAATCAGTATTCATATTCCTCAAATATTAACATTGATTTACTCTATTTCATTTCGATTCGCTCATTCTCTTTCAATATTATTTCTACACCTATGTTCTTTTCTGATGTGTTTAAAATAGATACACTGCTCCTTTAAACTTATATACTCTGGTGTATTATTTAAATACATGGAATATATAATACATACAGCATGATTATAAAAATTAGAGTAGAACACTGATTTAGTACTATTACTTAATCTACTGACCTGATTCAGGTTTTTCCAATTATCTCACTAATGTTATAAAAAAAAGGGAGGGGGGAGATTTGGTTCAGGATTCAAAATGGGATTTGGGGCTTCATTTAATAAACATCATAATTCTTAATAACAACTCTTTTAACCTGCAACAATTTCTTCTTTAATCTGGAGCAGTTCTTTACTTTCTTTCATGATATAGACATTGCTGAAATGCATGGGTCATTTGTTTTATAAAAATTCCCCAGTTTGGGTCTGTATATTTTCTCAGGATAATAGTTATTTGCATTTTTGGCAAGAATACCAACACAGAATGCTATATTCTTTTAAATATATATCAGAAGATCCAAAAATACCATTGTCAGTTGCCAATGATAGTAACTTTTGATCATTTAAAGGTGGTGTCTAACAGTTTCATCCACTATATGTTTCTTTTTATGATTAACAAGTAGTTGATTGCAAAATAGCTCAAGACTATTTAGATGTTTCTGAAAGAAATATGTTTCCTTGAAGTATTACTGTAACAGGGTAACCCCCAGGGAAAGGAGAGGTTCCCAGGTTCCCTGCCACACCCAAGGGTGGGAGCACAGACCAAAAGCTAGAGAAGAGAGGGAGGAGGGCAAGGAAACCAAAAGGAGGATCTAGAGGAGGAACTTGGAACAGAGATGTAAAGAAGCTGCACTTGCTTCTAGGTCTTGGACTGGTACCAAGAACTTGAGGGACATGGAAGGAGACACCTGAAACAGAGATATGCGTGGGAGACCTGTGGGGAGGTTGACAATGGCAGCCTTTATCTTGACTTGGGTTTTGATTTTGGTTCTTTCCTTCCACACCTGCCTGGCCTCTTCTGCTCCTCCCATTTAGGTCCCTACCAGAAGGTGCCTTGGACTTGTGGCTACTTTTTCTGCCTCAGCAATCTTGCTTTGAGTCAACCCTGTTTGGCAGGGCATTTACCCACAACAGAGCTAAGACTGGGTGGTTAGTGTGGAAACTTTTATCAAAGAAAACTACAAAACATTCCTTAAAGAAATAGATGATGTTAAAAAATGGAAAGACATTCCCTGTTCATGGATCAGAAGAATCAACATTATCGAAATGGCCATACTACCAAAGGCAAGCTACAGATTCATTGCAATTCCAATAAAGATCCCAATGACATATTTTAAAGAGATAGAACAAAAATTACTGAAACTTATATGGAACAACAAAAGACCCCAAATAGCCAAAACTCTTTTGACAAAGAAAAGAGAAAATGGAGGTATTACTATTCCAGACTTCAAACTATACTACAAAGCCATAATACTTAAAACAGTATGGTACTGGTACAAAAACAGACAGACCAATGGATCAGAATCAAAAACCCAGAAATAAAAACACACATATATGGTCACCTAATCTTTGACAAAGGGGCAAAAAAACATACTCTGGAACAAGGATAGCCTCTTCAGGAAGTGGTGCTGGGGAAAACTGGATCAAAACATGCAAGAAAATGGACCAGGACAACGCCCTCATACCCTGTACAAAAATCAACTCCAAATGGATAAAGGACCTGGAAGTGAGACCTGCAATCATAAAATACATAGAAGAAAACCTGGGCAAAACCCTTCATGAATTTCACCTCAGAAATTCATTTTGGGAAACAACTATGGCTGGCAAAAATATGAAGGAAAACATAAACAGCTGGGACTATATCAAACTAAAAAGTTTCTGTACAGCAAAAGAGACAATAAACAAAACAAAAAGAAACCCAACCAACTGGGAGAAAATTTTTGCCCTCAAGACAAGTGACAAGGGTCTGATAACAAAGATCAGCTAAGGGATCCTACAGTTCAACAAAAACAAAAGCAAAAAACCCACTCAAAAAATAAGAAGAACTAAAAACACACTTCACCAAAGAGGAGATACAAATGGCTAATAAATAGGCACATGAAAAAATGCTCCACATCACTAATAATCAGGGAAATGCAAATTAAAACCACATTGAGATACCATCTTACACCAGTAAGAATGGTCCATATAAATAAAATGGACAATAACAAGAGTTGGCGCGGACATGGAGAAAAAGGAATTCTCTTACACTGCTGGTGGGAGTGCAAACTGGTTCTGCCACTAGGAAAGACCATGTGGAGGACCTTCAAACAACTGAAAGTGGAGTTACCATTCGACCCAGCAATCCCACTACTGGGAATCTACCCACAGGACATGAAAACACTAATTCAAAAGGACACCTGTACATGCAAGTTTATTGCAGCTCTGTTTACAATTGCCAAGATTTGGAAACAAACCAAATGCCCTAAAACAGATGATTGGCTAAAAAAATGTGGTACATATACACAAAAGAATACCATGCATCAATCAAGGAGGATAAACACATGTCATTTGCAACAACATGGATGGAACTAGAAAGACTCATATTAGCAGAAATAAGCCAAAAAGAAAAAGAGAAATACAGGATGGTCTCACTTATATGATGGATATAGGGAAAAACAAACAAACGAATAAGAAAAAGTAAAAACAACCAATGGGACTGAACAATGGAGTAAGAGAGGAGGAGGGGGAAGAAGGCCGGTAGAGGAGGCAAAGTGCACAAAAGATTAGGATGGTTAACAGGTGTTAGTGAAGTGGGAAAGCCCCGGGGTACACAATAATGGAACAATATAATATAAATATAAATACATATATAAATGCAAATTTTAAAAAAATAAATTAAAAAAAAAAATCCCAGAGATAGTTGACATAGTTGACATTCTCTGTGGATATCTCTTCTACCCTATTCCCCATTATACATTCCCAGAAATAATAAACAGTACACTGGATTTGATGTTTGCCATTCCAGTGGTATTTGAAACTTTTAAATCACACATCAGTAAATAATATATTATTTTGTATGATCATAATTTCATAATTATAGCACTGTAATATGTATACCTATCTATGTAACTTGCTTTCTTCCAACAAAAAATTTTTAAATTTAAAAAAAATTTCCTCACTAGGATATTGGAGAACATCCCCATTTGTTACTTCTATTATTGTATCCAAATTACAAGTTCTCTTAAAGTTTTAAAACTTGTAATATTTGTCATATTGATATCTTGTTGTATCCTAATTTTCTTTTATATATGTTTTAAGCCTGAAATCAACTGTATAGTTTTAGAAAAAATAAAAAAATAAAATTAAAAAAAATTATTTCCCTTCTTTTTACTTTATTGCACTAACAGTATTAAAGTTGCTTTCTGCTGAAGATGACTAGAGTATGTTCTGTCTTGATGTGGCAGAGGGCAGAACCCATTTAGAGCAGTTATGTTTGGGGATCTGGAGGGACCTATGCTTCACTGTTTCCTGTAACATTATCTTAAATAGGGCTGTGGGGCAAAAAAACTAAAACAAAACAGAACATTATCTTAAGTGTAAGAAAAGATTCCTGCCACAAATAAAGTAAGGTACTTTACCTTCCTTTAGTAAGTCTACTATATAGAAAAATGTTTAAAGTGTCATTATAATGAAGCAATCTCAAACTTTTTAAATTGTAGCACTACACACTAAGATTAAATATTAGTTCTACTACAAGAATTTAGATACCTAAATTAAATGCATGATATCATAAGTGTTTAAAAAAGATACTATTCATGCTTTCAATAACACTATGTTCTAAATGTATGGGTAATAACACTAAAACACATTTGGATCATTTTATTTCAAAATATTTCTTCCCATTTTAGGTAAGAACACACGAGATGTAACTGGCTCTCCAAAGTTTTAAACCAAAAACTACACTGTAAAAAAAAAAACAAACCACATATACACAGACGCAATAAAGTATATAAACCAGTCAAAGCACAGTCATTTGGCCCTCCCTTTCTCTTTTTCAAGAGGTGAATGCCAGGATCCAGTTTAGCATGAATGTATACTTGTTAACAATCTTCTCATTTCTCCTAAGTGCTCAAGTTAAGCTTCCTAGTTTTCTAACGAGGCAGATTCCAGAACTGAACTGATTTTCACAATTTTATTTTCTGCTACTACAAGCCTATTTTTCAGGAATGGACCCATCATCTCCACCCATTGACAGATACAGAATTTGGTTAAGAAACTTATTCAAGGTTACCCACTGAAGACAGAAATAAGAAGCATGTTACCACAATTCACATGAACAACCCTCACCACAATGAAACCAAATTATTCCTCCCCATCCAAATTTGACTCCTGAATGTTGAGAGTAGATATCATAGGAGTTATCTTCAGAACTTTATCTGAATTTACATAGTCTCTGAGATTCAAGAATCTATAGTACTTGTTACAGCTTTCTTCCTTGTCCTATTCTACTAAGCTGTAAGCAGACTAGAGGAACTAGTTATTCTCCAGAAATGCAGAAGTCTCAGAATACCAACTTGTCATCATACCACTACAACCAACACTATTTCTATTCCAGAGGCAAACAATGCTGCTGGTTTCTTTGGCCCCCTACTAGAGACCATCTATATGTAATTAAGCACATTTTAATTTTTTTATTTCAGTTCAAAGGCTAATAATTATTAAACTGTTTATTTAGAAAAACTTCAAACACACAAAAGCAAAGAGGAAAAAAATCAGTTCCTTTGAAGAGTTTAATTTGGAATGAGAAGGACCACATGGCCTGTGATTTAGAAGGTGGCAACATCCTGGGGCCGGGCATGGTGGCGCATACCTGTAGGTGGCAGCCTAGGAAGCCACGGCCAGGGCCAGGGATTGTGGCTGGAGTCCTGTCAGGGACACACAGTGAGACCTAGTCCCCCAAAAATAGCTGGGTGTGATGGCGTGCACCTGTAATCCCAGCTACCTGGGAAACTGAGATTGGGGATTGCTTGAGTCTGTGGTACCCTGGGTAATGTGAGCCTGCAGTTCCACGGGCAAAAATAGTCTCAAAAAAAAAAAAAAAATCAATGTGGAAAGTGGCAACATCCATTAAAAAAGAAAGACTGAACTTAGAGACCTAGAGTTCTTCTCTACTTTCTCTACTCTTACCCACATGGCTGCAGTCTTTCTAACATTTATGAGCACTTAATATGCACCAAGTATTTTGCTCCCTCTACATGGATTACCACCTTAATCATCACAAACTCCTATGAGAGAGATAATGTTGTGTTACCTAATTTATAAATGGGAAAATGGAGATTCAAGAGGAAAGGGGCAAGTTTACCCCAATCCATACCACTGCAAAGTGGCAGAGCCTGAACTTTAACTAACTTCAATGGCTATGTTCTTTACCTATGCACACTTAGAGTCAGTTTTAAATATGGAACAGATTTGGTTTTGGCATATTTACTGGGCTCTGTTTAAAAAAACAATAGTAAAAGCTGTACTTGAAATATGGCTCTTAATATTATCTTTTGCCAGGCTGCTCTGATCTGAGCTTAATATAAACTTACTCATGGGTGAAGCCAGTTCCTCCTGGTCCCCAGGGACTTCCCAAGCTAACACCCAGTTTAACTACTTAATCTTCTTCAAGGTACTTGGTTCCCTCATCAAAAACATAGCCACTCTTTTTTAGGTGAGTGGGAATTAGACTCAAAGCAGCTCTTTTAATGCCTCCAGAATGTTACTAGTTTATACAGAAGATAAAGACCAACTCTGAATCTCAGAACAAGCTTGAATCAGCACATTCAAAATACACCTAGGAAATCTCATTGGAAAGAATCTTTCTCTTTAATACCATAAATGAAGGAAAAGATAGAAATTATAGTTGCTGGTCTGGTTAATAATAAATTCCTGCTTTTTAAACAGATTCACTACAAATTGGCTAAAGCCTGAGTTATCAGGTACCTAAGAACTTTATAACCACACGTTCTGAAATTCCATATAGAGAAATGGTTGCCAAACTCTGAAATGAAAGCACGGCAAGATTTTAAATGTTGAATTTTACTAAATTTAATTTTCTTAAATAAACAAAAATATTGGGGCTTGCATTAGTTTGCTAGGGCCACAGATCATGTGGCTTCAAAAATAACAAATTTATTTTTCTCACAATTCTGGAGGCTAGTTAAGTCTGAAATTAAGGTGCTACCACAGGTGATTTGTTCTGAAATCTATGAAGAAAAGATCTAGACCAGACCTTTGTCTTGGTATGTTGATGGTCATCTTCATGTACTTGCATTCTTTTCTCTTTTCAGAAGGACACCAATCATATTGGATTAGTAGTCCATTCTGCCCTAGTACACCTTAATTTAATTACATTTCTTAAAATAATTATATATATATATATATATTTTTCCCACACCTTTGTATTCCACGGGCTTCTGCCCTCTCATGCATGGACCATCATTGCTGTCCTGTGTTATTCCCCTCCCTGACTGCTCCCAGTCATCCCCCTATGCCCAGGTGTGTGTGCTAGTTTGGTTGTTAGCTTGTATTAACTTTTCCTCTTGGCCTTTTATTTTCCCTAAATCCCATGAATAGTCAAACTATCTGGTTTCTGTCTTTTTTCTTTCTGACTTATTTCTGCTAATATAATTCCTTTTAGGTCCATCCATGTTATCTCAAATGCTTCAAATTTGTCATTTTTAATTGATGAGTAATATTCCATTGTGTAAATATACTACATCTTTTTCATTCATTTGTCTGTTTTGGGGTATGTGGGTTGTTTCCATGTCCTCAATGTTTATTGCAACTTAATCATATTCTCTTTGGTGAAGAACACTAAATGTTAACCACTTTGTTTTTATCTTTTTTCTAGATCATTTCAATCAGGACCCTTCCCAAATTTGCTTAAAGAGTTTCTGATACACTAGTAATCCAAAGAAGTAAACAGGTATCATATTATGGAATCTTTAGCTTTTTTGGCACATGCAGATCATTCTCCAATTTATTTCTGGAAAAGAACAAAAATAAATCACAAGTGATGAATGGGAACTGAAAGGGCAGTCTTCGAGGGATTAAAATCTGTCAAAGATTAGAGTTTTCAAACCCTCAGTTTCTATATCCAGGTGAAACTGTTGTGAAAAACAGACTTCCAAGTGCTTGTGACTTTTTCTTTTCTACTAATTTCATGTAAATATAGGCTATGTGCCAAAAGCAAGCTTACAACAATTTTTAGCAGCAATAATAAAAATGGTACCAAGTTTTAGCAGGAAAGCAAGTTCCCCAAATTTCAATATTGTCTGCTATGTAGTCATCATTTGCTGTGGTTAATAACATATGTGGCAATACCATCAAGTTAAAAAAAAAAAAAAAAAGGAAACAGATTAATGTGTTCCTAGTCTGATTAGGCTTGTTTCTGCAGTATGCCAAAATATAAGGCTAAGCTAAGCAGATGTTTAAGAAACTACATTATTCCAACTCTACTAAGTAGATAAAACTTTATGCAACAGGTTTTTGATATAAAAGAGCAAAAGACTTTAAATAATTTGTTTGCCAACCTTCTCTAACAGCAGATCTCAATCTGGTACTTGGCTGTTGTGAAACATCCTGCCAAGAGTCCCTATGAAATTGCATAAATTGAAATTTATCAAGTGTCTTCCTGAAGAAAAAAGAAAAAAGTCAAAATAGTCTTTAAAAATTCCCCCAAGGGAAATATTCCATCTTTTTAAATAGGTGCAAAATGATAACACCTTCACACATTTCATTCCATCCCTTTGCTTCAAGATGAGGTGATACACCAAGGGGGGAGAGGATCTTAGCCCTCCCATAATAGCTCTGGGGAAAACAGTTTGCTTACTGAATTACCACCTCACACTGGATGGCATGGTCTTTTTTTTTTTTTTTTGTTAATGCAAATAGTCCTTGCAGGAAACAGGTGGATAAAGCTATTTACAGTCAGCAACAACCGAAGTCTTGGGAATGTTTTGGTATTTATGTTACACTTCAATAAAAAATTTAAAAAGCATTGGTCCATTTGATGGGAAAAGCAGACTTTAAATTCCCTACTCTCTGTTCTCTCAATTTTGAGCATTTTTGGCAGAACAAAAGTAGGAGTTGGGGGAAGATTAAGACCAGATCAAATACTATGATGGCACACCATTATTTTATGTAAGTCATGAAAACATTACACAGGAAATCTCTAGATATAACACACCTATTTGGATACACACATACAAAATTAGAGTAGCGAACAAAATAAGTAAAAATTAAAATTCTTTAGTAAATCATCTGAAGAGGTATGATTTATAACTCTGAATCACATATAGTGCTATAAATCAGTTGCCTAAATAAAAAAGTGTAATTACAAAAATTAGCTTTTTTTTTTTTTTTTTTTGAGACCAGGCCTCGCTATGTTGCCCAGGGTAGTCCCCATACTGAGGACTCAAGTGATCCCTAGCCTCAACCTCCCAGGTAGCTGGGATTACAGGTGGGCGCCACCATGCCCGGCTATTTTTTGAGACCAGGTCTCGCTATGTTGCCCAGGGTAGTCTCGATCCCACGGATTCAAGTGATTCATAACCTTGGCCTCCCAAGGCTGGGATTAAAGGTGTGTACCACCGCACCCAGCAAAAAATTAGCACCTTTTAAAAAGCTCCAGTGCTATATCTAAAAATTATTTGGGAGAATAGGTTATATATGAACAGACCTGTGAACCAAAAACATAAAACCTTATTATCTCCCCTTTATGTAGTGTCCCTTCCCCAATAACTAAAATTATTACTTTCAAAGTACATTTTAACAATTTTAAGAATTGATGTATTAAATAAGACAAGTCAGGACTACGCAACAGCACTCTGAGGTTTAGCACAGAGTCTTTGTGAAGCATTCTTCACTCAAATTCTCTGCAAATTTTAAAAAATCTGCCACTGAAATAGCTTCATTATCTGCAAATAAAAATACTTCTGCTGATTAATCCAAGCTTCCTTTATAAGAAACTTATCCCTTTCAGCCTTTATTTTAAAAGAAAATGAAAACTAGTTTTAGTGATCGGGCAGAAAAGACTCCATATAATAGCACAGACTGCCCAACATGTTAGTCTAACTAACCAGTTTCCCTGACTAAAAGTGTGGCATATGAATCTAACTCTAAAAAAATTTTAATACACACACACATACAGTAGGGATAAAGTGCAGATCCTACTTACTTCAGTTATACTCACTATAAAGATAATACACTAATATTGTTTCATATTATCTGTTTTCTCCAAGGATACTTTTGTCTCCTGTATCATAGCATAAAAGTTTCTTTGTGTTAAAGACTCAGTCACTCAATTCCCAACGTAGCTGCTATTTTTCTGGGCAGCATTCACTCATTCTATCACTTTTGAGATTCTTTTGTTTTAAAGGCCTTCCTTATTCATATTTAAAAAAAAAAAAGGTAACAAGTTACCATACTCTATATGGTTACTGTGAGGTTCAATGAAAAAAATATATGTTGTGAGGTTCAATGAAAAAAATGTATGTTGCATATTTTTTATGTTTATTTGACAAAGAAAAGACAATAAAAGTAGCTCTTATATGTAAACCAATATTAACTCAAAAATATTTTTAAAAATTCATGCGTTAGTAGTTTATTTCTGTGTATACACGCACTCTGCCATGTTCGGTATCAGTATTATACTGACATTGTGAAAATGAATTAGGGAACTTTTCTCTCTCAACCAAGACATTTAATGATTCATTAAAGTTCAAAATAATTCACCCATGAAGCACTTTGTGCCTACCAGTCTTATGTATGTGGGATACTGTTGTTGGCAATTTCTTTAGGAATTTTTGGTGGCTATTGTTATTAGCATATTTTCATTTTAAATAAAATGTCAAATATTGATAACTACCATTGCAAAAATTTAAAAATACTTCAATATTCCAGCTCAAGTGACAGATCAAACCCTCACACAGTTCTGCATCATATCTTAATAAAAATATATATGAATAAGTTATGTTTTCATGAACTGCTAACAGGCAGTTTCAGTAAATAAGTGACACTGTTTTAAATAATGCTCTGGATGCCTTTGTAAACCTAGCCCAAAGAATATATGACAGGGTTCAAGCATAGTTCTTATATTATACAGTAATTAAATTCAAAGTTATTATTCTACTACAGAAAATGGAAAGAACAGTCATCCACAGGATTTGTGAGAACGAAAGCATAGTATGTGGATAAAGAAGATTCTGTAAACTGTAAAAGACTGCATAAAGTATTAGGTAGTTATTTTTATATTTTAGTCAAGACTATAGTAGGTATTTTCATGGCACAAAGTTGCTATCCAAATTTTCAAAATTTAAACAGGGCTTCTAGCCGGGCATGGTAGCTCATGCCTGTAAGCTTCAGCCTATGAAGCAGCAGGGGCTAGGGATCACAATTCGAGTCCCGTCTGGGACCTTTAGTGAGACCTAAAAATAATAGCTGGGCATGGTGGTGCATGCCTGTAATCCCAACTACCTGGGAAGCTGAGGCTGGGGATTGCTTGAGTCTGTGGTACCCCAGGCAATGTGAGCCTGCAGTTCCATGGGCAAAAATAGCGAGAACTTTCTCAAAAAATATATATAAACAGGGCTTCTAATCAAGTTCCCTCACTTCTCCTTGAGACTCACCTTTATAAAGATGTTATAATCAATGGCTTATTATAAGGAAAATATATTTATAAATGTTATAATCAATTCCTTATTATAAGGAATATGTAATATGTCTTTATTATCAGTGATAATAAAGACAATAAAAGCACTTTCTTAAACAGATTAAAAATAAACTCACTATATTATTGTGTAGTATTTTTCACCAGTCTGTACTTTGAAAGTGTTTCAATACAATAAACAATAACAAAAGAAAAAAAAATTAACACAGACTAAAATAAAAATAAAATGTGGTGGTAGTATTTCATATGGTTCATCCCAGGAATCCCCCATCACAGGATGCTATTATGTTGACACTGGTCAACCAGATTAAGAGACAGAGCTAAGAAGTTTGACTTCCAAGCACTATGACTCCAGGGTCTATAAGTTCAATCTATTATAAGAACATAATCCTACACACAAACTACAGTCATGATAAAAGATTCGCTTCAATTAAAGTTTAGGTGCTACAATGAGATACCACCTTACACAGGAAAGAATGGCCCATATCAAAAAAACAGGCAACAACAAATGCTGGCAGGGATGTGGAGAAAAAGGAACACTTTTACATGGCTGGTGGGAATGCAAACTGATCCAGCCACTACGGAAAGCTGTGTGAGCTGAACTACAGAAATTGTAACTACCATTTGACCCAGCAATTCCAGTTTTGGGAATCTACCCAAACACTAATTGAAAAGTACACCTATATTGGGATGTGTACTGCAGCACTATTTAAAACAGCCAGGATTTGGAAACAACCCAAATGCCCCCAAACTGATGACTGGATGAAAAGACTGTGATTTATTTATACAACGAAATATTATTCAGCAATCAAAAAGACAAATATGATGCATTTATGATAACATGGACGAACTTAGACGCATCATGCTAGCAGAAAGAAAAAGACAGAAACCAGAAGGTCTCACTTATAGATGGGGTATAGGAAAACAAATAAAAAGGTCAAGAAAAAAAGTCAAAACAAGCTAACAATGGAACTAAAGCACATAGAGGCAGAGGGGTGAAGGAGAAATCAGGAAAGGGACTAACACAAAATATCAAAAGAATGGTTCACGGGTGTTATGGTGGTAGGAACACAATGATGTCAAATATACAGCTCTATTTATCTATCTATGTATCTATGTATCTATGTATCTATCTATGTATCTATCTATGTATCTATCTATGTATCTATGTATCTATGTATCTATGTATCTATCTATCTATCTATCTATCTATCTATCTATCTATCTATCTATCTATCTATCTATCTACTATCTATCTATCTGAAATGAATAAAAAGAAAAAGAAATAAAGTTTAGGTGTTAGAGCTACAGTCCAAACAGTGTGTTTTCTGTCTGCTGACCCCAGCAGAGAAGGGTTTTGAAAAAGCCTCACTTCTCTTATACAACACCAAGGCAAAACAGAATGGTCTAAATAAAAGAGTCTTCCCTTCAGATCTCTCCATTGTAATGCTTGAAATTCCACTGTAAATCTTTGTGGAGTTCATCTAGCTAAAGCTAATTCCATTTCAAGATTTTCATGACAACTGGTCATTAGTATTTGCCCAGACTTTTCTTCAGCCAGTAAAATTACAACTTTGCCATGACATGTTGAAAAGTAAAAATCAATCTCAGAAAACAATCTCAGTTTTCTTATTAGAAAGACCACTTTTAAAGCTATTGGTAAACTCTGTGTGTGTGTGTGTGTGTGTGATTCTGTGCAGAATCAGCCATGAGATCTTAAAAAAAAAAAAGTAGATTTAAGGAGGTTTAGTAAATTTTAATCATGTTTAGTGTTTACTTCAAACCTATACAGCAAACACAGAAGTCACAACCAGATTCATAAATGCTTTAAACATAGATTTTACATAAATAAATTTAAATAGAATCATACAAATTCTGCTTATTTTATTATTTTATTTTTTGTTTTTTTGAGACTAGGTCTCGCTGTATTTGCCCATGGAGCCACAGGCTCTCATTGCCTGGGGTACCACAGACTCAAGCAATCCCAGCCTCAGCTTCCCAGGGAGCTGGGATTACAGGCACCCGCCACCACACCCAGCTAATTTTTTGGAACTAAGTCTTGCTACGGGCCCCAGGCGGCACTCGAACCGTGATCCCTAGCGCTGGCCGCTTCATAGACTGGAGTTTACAGGCACGAGCCACCGTGCCCAGCCTCTGCTTTAAAAAAAAAAAAAAAAAAAAAAGATGAACTTTGACAAAGAACAAAATAAAATGAGACAGGGCATTCCCAAATATAGGAACAACACCTTTTTCAGAATGTAAAAGTCACACTAGCTTACCACAGTTATGACATAAGTTAGAGTCACTCCAAAAAAGCTGAATGACTCTAGGTCAAACTACGTTAAACAAGTCTACTGTATTATAATGTTAAAGGAGAGTGATCCCATATAGAATGAATCTACCTGATTTTTCAAATTCTGAATGACAAGTTTAATGTAAAGAAAAAAAAAAGATATTTTCAAATCTTTAATACCAAATTATTTCTGAATATGCCTATATTTTGGGACAGGAAAGGGGTGGGAGGTGGTACCAGTTTTAGCTGCTTTCTTAATATAATTGGAAGCTTTATTTAAATGCTCTTGTGTTTTTATTTTCACCACACCAGAAAATAAAATGGAACAGAAAAGTGGATAAATCATATAAAATTATAAGACAAGACTTTAAGTTGTAATCTAAAAATTTCTTTTAGGAAAAGAGATTCTTAATTCCAATTCTCACAACTCAAAGCTAACTTTCTGGGTCCTGTCTAATATTTTCAATGTTCCTACACATTCTGTGAAAATAGATGAGCTTACAAGTACATTACCAGTCATTACAGTATCATTTTATTTAAAACAAATTGGCCTAATATTGAGACTCTTTGATTACTGTCTTTAAAAATAAACGCTTCCTATATTCTGATTTACTTAACATTAGGCACAGTAGATTTATAACCATTATTGAGGGCATAATTTGCTAAATTTATACTCCAATAAACCATTAACAATGAGGCTTCCTTTTAGTTCACTACATCACAGGACAGTATCTTCAATATTCTCTAAATAGCATTGAAGGAAATCATGGCTTAAAAAAAAAGAACTAGTTAACTGATTTCATCATGGCTTATCCTTTCATTGTTAAATGAATGGGAAGGAGATAAAAATTGTCAAGATTATATAGCTAAAGTGAGAGGTACATCAAAGATGTACTAATTTCCTAGTTACCCAGAAGGCCGCTTTAGGTGATTAAGTACTTTCTGAGTGGACACAGGTTGCTAATCTTTTCCAAATAAAATCTGACCCATACAAATCTGATTAAAATAATGAAGTTCCTTTTTAAAATTATTTTTTTTAAATTGAGGTAACACTGGAGGACATGAAAACATTAATTCAAAAAGACACCTGTACGCACATGTTCATTGCAGCTCTGTTTACAATTGCCAAGATTTGGAAACAAACCAAATGCCCCAAAACAGATGATTGGCTAAAAAAAAATGTGGTACATATACACAATAGAATACTATGCATCAATCAAGGAGGACAAGCACATGTCATTCACAGCAACATGGCTGGAACTAGAAAGATTCATATTAGCAGAAATAAGTCAAAAAGAAAAAGAGAAATACAGAATGGTCTCACTTATATGATGGATATAGGGAACAACAAACAAACGAATAAGAAAAAGTAAAAACAACCAATGGAACTGAACAATGGAGCCAGAGAGGAGGAGGAGGAAGAAGGTGAGGGAGGTGAGGAGCACAAAAGATCAGGAGGGTTAATAGGTGTTAGTGAAGTGGGAAAGTCCTGGGGTATACAATAATGCAATAATGTAATATAAATACACATATATGCAAATTTAAAAAATTTTAAATTAAATTTTAAAAAAAGAAAAAAGAAAAAAACAAGGAGAGGGGCCAGAGTGAATAGAGGGGTCATCAATGGGGGTTCGGGGGGAAGCTCTCCAATAACCATTGGCCTATACTGTAAAATCTAAAGTATGAATAAAATTAAAAAATAAATAAATAAAAATTTTATATTGAGGTAACACTTTTTTACAATACTGTATATGATTTAGGGCTGTATGTCCCCATCTCCCAAATATATGTTATCACACTACACGCACCATCAAAGTCCTCTACCACAGTCCATTAGGACCCCCCCTCTTCCTCTGTTCCCCACCTCTCTCTCTCTCTCCTGTGGTAGTCTGAATTTCATAAAATTTCTAGGATTTGTTTTGGTTTAGTTTTGTCTACTCTTTTGTTTCTTTTCTTTATGTGCTCAATGTGAGTGAAATCATCCTGTATTTGTCATTCTCCTTCTGACTTATTTCACTTAGCATATAGCCTTCTAGTTCTATACATGTTATCATAATATCAAGATTTCATCTTTTTTTATATAGTTTAATTTTCCAGTAGTGTGTGCGTGTATGTGTATGTGTGTGTTTTCTTAATCCACTCATCTGTCACTGGGTACTTGGGTTATTCCCATAATTATAAGACAACAGCATTCTTTTGAAAGATATGCAAAATGGGTAAGTACAAGGTAGTATATCCATACAATAGAATATTATCCGGCAATAAAAAGTAATAAAATACAGATACGTGTGACAATGGAAATAAACCTTGAAAACATAATGTTTAAGTAAAGTAAGAGGCACAATAACCATATATAGTGTATGACACCATTTATACAAAATATTGAGAAAAGGCAGATCCATAGAAATAGAAAGTAGATTAGTTGTGGCCTAAGGCTGGAAAGGAGAGGAAAGAGCATAATTCGTAAAGCAAAATTTATTATTTTGGGGATAATAAAAATGTTTTCAAGCCAATTATGGTGATGGATGTACAAGTCTGATTATTTACTTAAAACAAGTAAATTGAAAACTTTAGATAGGTAAATTATACAATATATCTATAAAAAACTATCGAAATAAATTGTAACTTAATAAACCCCGTATTTTTTTTTAAAAAGGTATACAAGGTATGAGGCACAAAGACTGTCAATCTGTCATTACACTAACAATATGAATAATATTTTTCTTTTCCTAAAATCATTAAGTGCAGAGTTTAATGATTCCTCCATCTTTAAAAATACTTTTTGCCACTTACACACCTCAGTGGTTGGCATTATTCAAATACAGTGGTTGGAAACACAAGCTGGGTTACAATTCCCAGCTACTTCCCTTCTATGAGCCTCACTTTACTCTTCTATAAAATGAGTACGAGAGTAGCCGTTTTTTAAGATTACTGTTACAAGGCTGGGCATGGTGGCGCATGTCTGTAAGCGGCAGCCTGGGAAGCCGCAGCTGGGGCCAGGGATCGCGGTTCGAGCCCCACCGGGGGCCCGTAGCGAGATCTAGTCCCAAAAAATAGCTGGGCGTGGTGGTGCACGCCTGTAATCTCAGCTACGTGGAAAGCTGAGGCTGGGGATCACTTGAGTCCGTGGTACCATGGGCAACATGAGCCTGCGGTTCCCCGGGCAACATAGTGAGACCTAGTCTCAAAAAAGAAAAAAAAATATTACTGTTACAAATAAAACAGGATAATCCATGTAAAGTACATTACACAGCGCACAAGACATATGTTTAGTAAACTCTAGTTACCAACATTCATTATCACTGTACCTGGAGTCTATTCAGTACATATCTCATGCTAAATACGATCTCACCCCATTCATTTTTGAAATGTTGTCACAGGCTTCTATGTAATGGCTAAGGGACACTTAAGGAAGGAAAGACTGCAAAATAAAGTTCCTACTCTTCCCCTCACCAACTCCTCCTTCACCTTCCTTGCTGCCAAAAGTTGGCAGGGAGATACGTCAGATCAAACACTAAGCCATAACCAGGGCTGTTCCTTAACACAACCTAAAAAGGGCCTTAGGTGTCACATCATTTTTTGCAAAGGTAATAGATCTTGTACTTGAGAGTTCTGTGGCAGAATTCCTTTAAGAAGGGGGTTCCAAATGTATTAAAAATAAACAGGTAAAGAAAAGAGTCGGGCACAGTGGCACGTGCCTGTAAAGTGGCAGCCTAGGAAGCCGCAGAGGGGACCAGGATCGCCGTTTGAGTCCAGCTCAGGGGCAACGCAGTGAGACCTAGTTCCAAAAAAAAAAAAAAAAAAAATAGCTGGGTGTGGTGGCACGCGCCTGTAATCCCAGCTACCTGGAAAGCTGAGGCTGGGGATTGCTTGAGTGTGTGGTACCCCAGGCAACGTGAGCCTGTGGTTCCACAGGCAATAATAGCCACCCAGTCAAGACAGAGAGAGAAGGGAAAAGGAAGGAAGGAAGGAAGGGAGGGAGGGAGG